>VONZ01000431.1:0-87500 GCA_012976165.1 Labeo catla | reverse complement strand
ACACCGGATTCCTTTGCAGTGGTTGGGCTCTTCGGACGCCTTCGTCTCGTAGTAAAAGTAGAGCTGGTTGAGACCATTGGCGAAGGCCAGCAGCACCAGACAGTAGATGAAAAGGAACTTGAGGATGTCCAGCAGCATGCGGCCGAGAGAAATCTGCAGCGGGCCCAAGTGAGAGTTGGCGGTAAACAGAGAGATAAGACGCAGAGAGCTGAAGATGTTGGCGATGGCGAAGAGAGCCTCGGCGATAAGCGTAGGGTGCCACATCTCCCACTCCACACGGGGACGAGAGCTGTTGTACTGATGGAGAGAGAAGGTATGAGGGACAAATGAAGACAGTTGTAGTTTCTAGCATAAGCTGAAACTATAAGTGTTCTGTAATGATTTCAACTCCAGTGCTGCAGCTTGCATTAAAATGATGGTATCAACCTTAAAGTAGGCCACCATTTTAAGAGATATAGTGGCCAGGTAGAGGGAGTTCATCGCAAAATCCATCAGGTTCCACCAGTCATGGATGTACTCTGTGAAACCGCCATCCCACATCTCTTTAATCTCTGCCCAGATGAAGCCTGCAATGACCAAAATGAAAAATGAAAAACAAAACATTAAAATAACTGCAAATGGTACATAAAGTGCAGTTCCTCCACTTTCACTAAATAACCCCTACGTTAAAGTTATTTCTTTTGCATTTCTTTTTTTTCTGTTTTCCCAGTTATGTCAGTGTACGGGAATAAACATTTGCCCTTTGGATTTATTTTATTTTATTTTTCATATTTATTTATTTATTTATTTAAGATCAAAAGGCAAAACATATTAGAAAACATATATTTAAAAACTAAATTGTCCCTCCCTTCCCCTCAGGGCTTCTGTTACATGTTTCCAAAATTAATTACCTGCGATTAACAGAAAACAGAAAACAAATAAATATTGTTAGGCATTTTCATTGCTCCAGTGCCTAATGTTTATATTCACAGAAATAAAGCCAGCTCTGGTCTTGCTGATTGCACCTGTTCTCCAGACTACAGAGCATTTGTTTCAAGCATCCACTTGTGTCTACTTCTGGGCTTGTGTGTGCTTTGAGAGAAAACCTCAAGCCATTATGATTGAGCCCTGGTGTAATCAATCCTGAACTGGGGCTTGAGATATGATTTCCTCTGCTTTTGTCTTGAGGTCAATAAATTATGATATCAATAATTCATGAGCATTCATTTACGGCTATGGGATAAAACCATAGCCGTATCTATTTCCTGTGCAGGCGACCAGTTTTACTGCTTGAGAAATGAGCCAACTAAATGAATGTTACAGATCAGCGTTTTTTCATTATTTGAGCTAAATGGATATTTTCACACTTTGGGTTCCAGCACAACACCTACTTTATGTTTCCTAATAATTTTGTACATAAGGATTTTGTATTATATATATTTAATATAATATCAAAAATACTTTAATATACTAACGACTATTTTGGTAATCGAATAATCAGTCGAATATGACAATTAACCAAGTAATTGGATAGTTATCTTTTTTTTTTTGTAATAAAAATAGACCTAAACAAATAATAGCATTTAAAATGACTTAAAACACGTATATAACAGCAACGAGGAATTAATAATTAGTTAAAATAAAGTAAGTCAAGTAATCATATTGTTTTGTTGAACTAAAATCCTAAACTACATACGTAACGTATTATAAACAATAGAGCTAATCTACAGTATGCATTATAACAATTGCCTGCAGAGGGCGCGAACGACCTGACGATTGTTTTCACACTTCACAACGCGATCTAATCAGAGTTTTGGGATTCTTTTTCTGTAAAGTTGCATTAAAAAAAATCCGACGTCGCGTTTTTTGGGCTTATTTGAAAAAATACTGTCTGCTTGCAGTTAATAGCCAACCAGTGCATTAATATAATTGCTGTGGCGTGATTTGCCAAATGTTCGCCCCCTCAATAGAGGGTTTGCACCGACGTCACATTCTGGTCAGTTACCCGGATGTGCGGCCATTGCGGAAGCATTGATTGCACGGTTAGTGTACCACTGAAGACGTTGTTCTACTAATTTATGCTGTCTAAACCACGGAAACTGTGTGGGAGCTGCCAAATCATATAGAGAAGGACTTAGTAAGCAGGAAAGGTTGTTTTATTGTGCTCAACGCTAAGCAGCGATAGTATTTCCATGGTTACTGCTGTACACAAAGATTCGCTACGCTTTATAATGCGTTATACAGATGCTAGATGAAAAGAAAACGCCATGTAAACTTTTCTGAAAACTTACAGTTCCCCTCAGAGACACATTCATATAAACTTCTACCCCCAATTCATTATTTAGGAGTTTCTTCCAATATTTCGTGCATCGTGAACAGTGAGATTGATCCTCTTTATGTCCGTCTTCAGCTGTTAACAGCCTTTTGCAGACTAAATATAATAATACCGTAATATTTCCACCCAAATTACACTTTGGAACATGAATGCAGTGCAGTGAATGTACGACGTGTGCGGGCTACAGGGCAGTTCATATTGTCCAGCCCTATAATAGGTGGTAAACATCCGTACGATCTGCCTTCTTTGTCGCGGACTGATGACTTGACAGTTCTTCCTTCTATTTCTTATCCTAACATAGTGAATTACTTTCGTTTCTCTGTTTTTTCGCCAAGCCATTTCAAGAGTTCTGTTCAGTTCAATGCCATTGTTTACTCTCAATGCCGCCGCAATGGCCGACTTCCGGATTGATGACGTAACGTGTAAAAGAAAGCGCGTGACGCTGTAATCCAAGCCTAATTTTTACAATGTTTTTTTTTTTTTTACAGTATGTTTACAGCTCCCCTTCTCGAATCCTGTTCTGCTCACAGGATATTGGAGATGAGTTTTTTCCCCCCCACTTTTGTTTCAGTTTGCTGATCTTTGTAAAATAGCTGTTTTTTCTGTTTTGCTTTTCAGATTAAAGGGTAGTTTCAGTTTAATATGTTGCAGACTCAATTATTGGTAATAAATAATTGATAATAAATAATATTGATGATAATAAACCATCAAAAAGTATTGGACTTGTTTTTGAAGCTGTGGTTGTCAAATGTCCACTTAATCTTTAATATTTGGCCATTTCTTTACACAGAAATTACAGCCACTGTAATTTCTTGAATATGTGGACATCACAACGTGTAAACTCAGAGTGAGGGTTTAAACTTTAATTTTGAAATCACGATGAACAGTTATCATATGTGTTTGCATAAATTTATAATTGATTTACCTTACAAATCTGATGAAATTACGCACTTAGCACTCCAAGATGAACGTTATAATAACCCAAACTCACAATACATATTGTGCTTATAATAAATCACATATATATATCTTATCAAATAATAGCGTTTAGTTCACAATAGCATTATATTTTATTACGATTTTTAAAAGGGTTTAATATATCATGCAATCTTGGAAAACGGTCTTATAATGCATTACATGGGATTCTCATCCGTGGAACGAGCCACTTCTGGTATTTTGCCAGATACTCGATACAGGCAAAATTGTGTGAGTACTCAAACTGAATCGAAAAATTGTGACAGCAGAGTAGTTTTAACCCATATAAAAGGACTTAAAGGGATAGTTTACCCAAAAATTAAAATTCTGCCAATTGACCCTTCACAAACAACTTGACTGACAGGCAGTCTGACCAATCATAATGCAGAATCCACCATCATGTCTGACAAACAAATCAGACAGGAGAGTAGATTACCTTTGGTGGACTTAAACTTGAAAAATTGTGTGTATTGACGTCTTTGTTACACAATGTATTTTTCAGTGCGTGAGAACATGTAGTGTGAGAGCGGCATTGTTTGTCGGAGATAGTAACAGTAACTAAGGAGGGCAGGTTTTGCGAAGGGTCAAACAATTACTCACCCTCATGCTGTTCCAAACCAATAAGACCTTTGTTAAATTTTGTTTTCTTTGCTCACAAAAAGTATTCTTGTAACTTCATAACATTACGGTTGAACCACTGATGTCACATGGACTATTTTAACAATGTCCTTACTACCTTTCTGGGCCTTGAAGGTGGTACGTTGCTGTCTATGCCGGGTCAGAAAGCTTTCGGATTCCATCCAAAAATATCTTAATTTGTATTCCGAAGATAAATCTGTTGGAGTCAAATGTACGAAAGAAGTCTTACCTAGAACCCAGGGTAAGATCATCCACTCCACGATGGTGGGCGGAGGTCCCTGTACATGCAGATCAGTTTGCACGATATGCTGCGAGGCGAGGAGGAGGAGGAAGAGGAAGGTCAGGTAGGAGGCAGTGTGGCAGATGAACTTGATGAAAGGTTTCTTGATGAAGGTTCCCAGGGTGCTCTTTGGAGCCAGAAGGTATATGAGGGAGAAGGCAGGGAACAGCAGGCCAATGATGAAGCAAGTGACAAGCTTCACTGCCCAGTGACGTCGTCTCCATCCTGGGAACCCGTCGTACCACAGCGTTGCCAGGAGCTGCTGGCAGTTGGGCTGAGCTACAAACTGTGAGAATATAATAACAGTGGAATGATCTAGTAAGCCAGTGAAATTCATAACAAATACAGGTAAAGAGGTATTCAGTATCTGGCATAATATTTTAACTGCTTGACATTCATGCATTAAAAGTGTTGACAAGATTACACAATGTTACAAAAATTTGTTTCTTAATTTTTTATGGTTCTTCTGTAATTCTGTGGTGCTAATTATTATTATACTATTTATTTTCATGCAGAATTAACACTTCTAAAGTTTTGGACAACTAATTTTTGGTAACGTAACTGAATTTTTTGTGTTATGCTATTTTGTAATATAGTATTATGCCTCCCCAAAAATAAAAATATCTTATAGATTACTATACAAATGTAATGATAGATACAGATGAGGTCAAAAGTTTACATACACCTTGCAGAATCTGCAAAATGTTAATTATTTTTCTAAAATAAGTGGAATCATACTAAAAGCATGTTATTTTTTATTTAGTACTGACCTGAATAAGATACATATAGGCCACAAGAGAAGAAAGTTGAATTTATAAAAATGACCCTGTTTAAAAGTTTACATACGCTTGATTGTTAAAGGGGTCATCGGATGCCCATTTTCCACAAGTTGATATGATTCTTTAGGGTCTTAATGAAAAGTCTATAATACAATTTGGTTAAAAATTCTCAATGGTTGTGTAAAACATCACCCTTTTTACCCTGCCAAAATCAGCTCTGCAAAAATCATCTCATTCTGGACGAGACTGTTTTAAATGCAAATTAGCTCTGCTCACCCCGCCCCTCTTTTCTCTCTGAGTGACGAGCTGCTCGGAGAGATTGTTTACTTTAGCCGCATTTAGGGCGTTTAGCCACTAGCACATTATTAAGAAAAAGGGGCTTGCAAAGATTCATAAAAAAACCTTATACTCACTTCTGCTGTAAGTGAAGCTGGATAATGAATGATTTGCGTGAACATAGACGGATATATGTAGATCAGGAGGTGCATTTCCTTCACAAACAAACGTAATCTACTGCATCTTCAGTGGCACAGATGTTAGGAGTAAATGACAACCACTGTGTTCATTAGTACATCCAGCAACACAACACCTCAATCGCTCAATATATTCTTTCTAACTTACATCCCTGCTCCGGCATTGAAACAAAGAGGTCGGACTGTGACAGCTGATCTGAGGAAAATTGCTCATGTCAATCAACTATTGTGGGAGCGGCCTCTGTCGGTGTGACGCCACAATGACAGGCATCTGAGAATAGCTTGATCTGAAAAAGGGGCTATTATTTTTACAGATTAATCAAAAACCACTGCATGGATTTTTATCATTATAGGGTAGATTGTACATACACTGCCAACACACATTAATGTTCAAACAACATGTAAAACTGAACTTAGCACTTAGCACTTAAGCACTAACTTAGGTTAAAACTTTTGGAATTTGAAGATCAGGGTAAATTTAACTTATTTTGTCTTCTGGGAAACATGTTAGTATCTTCTGTAGCTTTTGAAGGGCAGCACAAAATGAAAAAAAAAATAAGAAACGCATCTACACTCCATTCATCAGGTGAAAATCAGTTATTAAATCAAACTGTCAGACTAAGAAGTCATTTAGTTTTACTAAGTCATTTAGTTTTTTAGATAAAAACATTTATCTAAAAATTACATTACACTTATTGCAAGGTCTAATAAGACCCTGGAGTAACCTGGAATGACTCTCTCAAGAGCCCAGTGATGATGGTTCACAAATCAACACTTGTGAGGTTTAAACCTGCAAACTTTCTTCTACCAGACCATTATGCCACACAACACAACCCCTCATGTTCAAACACAATGTTATAGTTTATCTGAGATTTATATAGTGGCACTGCAAGAAAAAAAAAAAGCTCAAACGAACAGAAATGGCTCCCTTTTACACAACGCAGGTGTGAAATGATGTGCCTGTCCATAATAATCATATAAATAATGTTTCTCACATCACATTTTCTCTTGCCGCCTGACCTACATTGCTTTGCAATATTATTATGTTTTATGAAAGGAGTCATTTCTGCTGTGGGCTCCTATTAAACAGACGAATGATTCAAAATGATTCAACTTGAACTGTCAACTCTCATGAAAACATTCTGAAACGATTCTATGAGCATTAGAAAACAACAGCTCTTATGAAAGTCCTTCATCTCCTGATACAATTTCTAGAGAAATATAAGAAGTTCCTTTCTTTAATGGTTTTGTAATTTAATTTTTCATATTCGTATTTGTTTGTAATTTATTTTAATTTTTGTATTTCATTTTTGTTTTATGATTTTGTTAATTTACCAGCAAGAGATGCATTGTTGATGAATAAGGGGAAAAAAAAACACTAGGATCAATAAAATGTCTGCATGACAAGGACTTAATATGATTCCCACTGCATTTGATGCACAGCCAAAATATGATACACTTATTAAGGCAACATGATGTTGTGAAAGCTAATTTGATATCTGAGGACAAGACAAAAGTTTACAGCTGTAGTCACGCTTTACTGACATTAAGGTTGATTAAAACACTGCATTTTAATTTATATTTATCTCATAAGCTGCTTATAAAATGCAACAAGGAGAATGAGCTTGCACTCTGACTAAACTCTTGTTTTTTTATGATAATAATAAAAGTTTTCAAGTTTAATTTAACTTACACACCCATGCATACCCTTGCCAATGTGAGATAGCAAAAATCATCTCATTCTGGTCGAGGCTGCTTTAAATGCAAATGAGCTCTGCTCGCCCCGCCCCTCTCTTCTCACTGTGGAGTGACGAGCCTGTTTACTTTAGTCACATTTAGCCGCTAAACTTGCTAACTAGCACGTTATTAGGAAAGGCGATCACAAAGATTCATAAAAAAACCCTTATACTCACTTCTGCTGTAAGTGAAGCTGGATCACGAATGATTTGCATGAACATAGATGGATATATGTAAATCAGGAGGCGCACTCCCTTCACAAACAAACGTAATCCACTGCATCTGCAGCGGCTCAGATGTCAGGAGTAAATGACGACCACTACGTTCATTATTACATCCAGCAACACAACACCTCAATCGCTCAATCTGAGATATTTTTGTTTAACTTACGTCCCTCCTCTGGCATCAAAACAAAAGAGGGCGGACTGTTACAGCTGATCTGAGGTAAAACGCTCATGTCAATCAACTATCGTGGGAGTGGCCTCTGTCGGTGTGACGCCACTGAGAATGGCTCGATTTGAAAAAGGGGATATTATTTTTACAGATTAATTAAAAACCACTGCATGGATTTTTATCATTATAGGGTAGATTTGTACATACACTGCCAACACACATTAATGTTCAAACAACATGTAAAAGTGAACTTATCATCCGATGACCCCTTTAAAGGAGAAGTCCACTTCCAGAACAACAATTTACAGATAATGTACTCACCCCCTTGTCATTCAAGATGTTCATGTCTTTCTTTCTTTAGTCATAAAGAAATTATGTTTTTTGAGGAAATTTTTCTCCATATAATGGACTGATATGGTGCTCCATAATGCAGTTTAAATGCGGCTTCAAACGATCCCAAATGCAGCTGTAAACGATCCCAGAGGAAGAAGGGTCTTACCTAGTGAAACTATCTATTTTCATAAAAATAATACAATTTATATACTTTTTCATGTCAAACGCTCGTCTTGTCTTGCTCTTCGCGACCTGTTTATTTTTTGGTTCATGACAGTTAGGGTATGTCGAAAAACTCCCATCTCATGTTCTCCCTCAACCTCAAAATCGTCTTATATCGCTGTTTTACCTTTTTTATTAAGGGTGTTTGATCTTCTTTGCATGTTCACTTTGCAAAGATGTAGGATGATTTTGAAATGACTTTCGAAGTTGAGGGAGAAAATACGATTGGAGTTTTTCAACATACCCTAACTGTCTTGAGCCAGAATACACAGCAGAGCAAGACAAGACGACCGTTTGAGATTAAAAGGTATTTAAATTGTATTTTTTTAATGAAAATAACCGATTGTTTCGCTAGATAAGACCCTTCTTCCTCGAGATTGTTTACAGCTGCATTTGGGATCGTTTAAAGCCGCATTTAAACTGTATTATGAAAGTTCAAACTCTGGGCACCATATCAGTCCATTATATGGAGAAAAATCCTGAAATGTTTTCCTCAAAAAACATAATTTCTTTACGACTGAAGAAAGAAAGACATGAACATTTTGGATGACAAGGGAGTAAGTATATATGTAAATTGTTGTTCTGGAAGTGGACTTCTCCTTTAACAGTGAGAACTGGTCTTTTAAACAAAGTGTTACTCAATTCTTTCTTAAAATCACTCAGTCTTGGATACTCACCTCTTTCTGGTGGTACTTGATGGCTACCTTGAGCTTGGCCAGGTCTCTGCACTCACGGGGGTCCAGTTCCTCGCTGTGGTCATCCCGATGGTTGAGGATGGTCTCCAGCTCACAGGAGCTGCGGGCCTGATCTAGCAAGTCTTTAGCAAAAAGTTTGCATTGCTGTGACAGCTCCTCGTACTCCTGTCGGAACTCGTTCTCCACCTTACTGAGCTCCTTCAGCTCCCAGCCCAGCCTGAACGCAGTGAGGATGGGATCTTCACTGGAAAGGGCGATGAGAGAGGGGCTGGCCAGAGTTTTGTAGATGTTTAGACGTGAACGGGAGTGCCGCAGGCTGTCCACTTCGGAGCTAGAGACACACTCCACGCAGTCACAGCGGATCTGGTGCGGCCGGGGGATGGTGACTTTCCGTTGAACTAGGAGCTTGATTATCTCGTAGTTGTTCGTGTGAGCAGCCAACATGATTGGTGTGATATCGGGTGTAAACTCTGAAAACTGTGTGTCCATCATGTGAGAAGGAACCTTGAAGAGTGAAAACAAAGAGAGCAATAAATAAAAGTACACTATTAAGGAAGCTGTCAATCTTTACAGTTCAGTCCAATGTACTGTGCACAATATTAATGATAAAATTCAATCAGCAAAAACAAGCCCAACCAACACCAAGGCATTTTTACTCCACCAGTTTTACCTGTAAATATGGATGGATGTGTTGATACATTTATGTGATGCCACAAAGTTAAGGAAGAATGAGTTGTTTTGCTACTCGATTTCAATAAATAGTATACTCTTTTTTGAACTGGAGAAAAAGTTTTGAGTTCTGAAAAGTTGCATTATGTGTTCATAACATATCAAGTTTTTTAATCTGAAAAGATCAAGGAAAATTTGATTCCTTTGAGGCATTTTATGAGAGGCTTCAGATACGAAATGAGTCACCCTGATCCTCTATACCTTTCACTTCACTTAAAAAAGGCTAGTGATTGAATTCAGAGACATTGCCTAAAGGCACCTCACATTTGCATTGTGCAAAAAGGAAAACAGTGAATGCAAAATGAGTTTAACCTGTGTTGTCCAGAACTTTCAGGAAGAAGAAAAAAGCACTTACAGCAAGGGCTGAAACTCTGCAAGAGGGCTGGATATTGACAAAGATTTCACAAATCGAGTCGCAAGCTCTTGATTAAATTCATGTGCAGTTTTGATTTAATATTGATATATCAATACTAAATATCAATTTTTGAAAACGATCAATATCTCAACTAATGCCAAAAACAATCAAACAATGCCAAGAATTTAAATTGATATTTATTTTAGATATAATAACTGCCACTGAATAAAAACATTTCAATTGCAGTTTTTATATCAACTTTTTAATTAGCTATATAAGTATGTTTCTACTCCAATTCCTTGTTGTAATATAAACATTTAAACAGTGGCTTGTTTTAATGACAAATTAACTCAAATAATTTAGATATCACTAGGTTAAGTAAAAACATTATGTTACATGTGATATAGGCAAATGCATATGTTTAGCAAAATCTCACCTCTCACTGAATATGTTGTTCTGCTAATTTACACTGTCTAAACCATGGAAAAAGCCACTAAATCACATAGAGATGGACTTTTTTTATTAGCCTTAGATATTATCTTAATTATTAATTAAGATATTAGCCTAATATTTCACCTACCTGACCGGAAAAGATAAGAACAAACACTAATGTTGTCTATGACCAGCTAAGACCAGGCTGGATGACTGTTTTCTGCTGTTTTTTCAGCAGGGCTGTAGTTTTCCAAATGTTTTTCTGGTCCACCTGATTAGTACATCCCACAACAATAATTGACCATTTTCAGCAGCAATTATCAACAAAATATGCAAGTTTTGTTTGGTTCAGTGGCATTTGTTTATGTTTATGTTTATGCCGCCAATATGACCAATTGATGACGTGTCATGAAAACACTATATAGGGCTGGAAATTGATTACAGATTTCACAAATCAATTTGACTCGCAAGTTCTTGATTTGATTCATGTGCAATTTTGATTCAATATTGATTCGTTTGGATATCACGTACAGTAAATGTCAGGGTTTTTTTTTTTTTCGTGCAAAAATTGACAGGTACTAGGGATGCAACAATACAGTTAGTCCACGGTTCAATACGTACCTCGGTTTTTAACCACGGTTTTCGGGTGGGTTCTGATATCTTGCTACTTCAGTGTGTTTTTTTTGGGTTTTTTTGTTTTTGCAACAAATTAACAAAATAGTCCCGTAAACCTCTGTACACTGGAAAAAGCATGGTTTAGTATATGTCTGATTAATTTTTCTTTTGAGATAGGTATTATTTTTGTATTAATTGGTCAGACCAAGAAAAACGTTTGAAGTACTGTAGACTGCCAAAAGTTATAACAAATCAAGGAGAAGAGTGCAAAAATCTGAAGAACAAAAGGCGTTTGTGGTTGGCAAAGCTGAACCAGGATTTCCAGGGCAAGCATTTTGACAACATTTGTCTTTGTTCTTATCATTATCTTATCAGGTAGGTGAAATATTAGGCTAATTTCTTATTTAATACTGCTTGTACGTATCTTTACCACCTATTAACTTTAGTTTGTCAAAATATTGCGCCCTTTCCTACTTACTAAGTCCTTCTTTATATGATTTTTGTCACATCAAGTGACTTAAGCTCACTTGATGTCATAATTAGGACTTCCCAACTCAAAAATACGATCTTCCTACGAGGATTTGAACCCACCATGTCATATCAATAAAGCTACATGCTATCCAATCAGAAAAGTAAAGAACTGACTCTTTCTTCAAAGCAAGTATCGCCCTCACGCACCTGTTTCTCCCCACTTGGCTTCTTGTAGGACAGCAGTAACTCCACCGCTCCCACCACCTCCTTGCGGATGGCGTAGAGGAGTGCGTCTCCCATGTGCACGCCATGACTCAACAGCAGCTCCATCACCTCCAGATTCTCATTCTCAATAGCGATGAGGAGTGCGCTGCGGCCCAATGGGTCGAGGCAGTTCACGTTGATGTTGTAATAGATCTCGGCCTCCTCAAGGGCCTGTTTAACTCCTGCATAGTCGCCCTTCTCCACCGCTGTCAGGTAGGCTCGTTCCTTGGCAGACAGCTCAACCTCCGCCCTCACGATCTGCAGCGGGATGCGATCGCGGTACGGGGAGTTACTGGCCTTGTTGTAGTACAGCTGCGCCATGGGGTTCATGTGGACTCGGTGACATAAAATGACACAAGTCCAGAGAAAGCTGTAAAGAGATTAGGCAAACAATCAGTTAGTCATTTCAAAATTACACTACATTTCTTTTATAATGGAAATGCCAAATATCAGAACAAATATATTTTATTCCTCTTGCTCTTTTACATCAGTATGGTATGTTGAATAGTACATTTAAAATGAGTTAGATCGAAAAGTAATCTAAAAAGTAGTAAGAATACATTGAGTATACAGCATACAGTTGAGGTTAAAAGTTTACATACACATTGCAGAATCTGCAAAAACGTTAATTATTTTACCAAAATAAGAGGGATCATACAAAATGCGTGTTATTTTTTATTTAGTACTGACCTGAATAAGATATTTAACATAAAAGATGTTTACATACAGTATAGTCCACAAGAGAAAATGATAGTTGAATTTATAAAAATACATTTATAAAATGATAAATTTATAAAAATGACCCACAGCTGTGTTTTTTTGTTTAGTGATAGTTGTTCATGAGTCCCTTGTTTGTCCTGAACAGATAAACTGCCCGCTGGAAAATCCTTCAGGTCCCACAAATACTTTAGTTTTTCAGCATTTTTGTGTATTTGAACCCTTTCCAACAATGACTGTATGATTTTGAGATCCATCTTTTCACACTGAGGACAACTGAGGGACTCATATGCAACTATTACAGAAGGTTCAAACACTCACTGATGCTCCAGAAGGAAAAACGATGCATTAAGAGGATGGGGGTGAAAACTTTTCAACAGAATGAAAATGTGTATATTTTTCTTATTTTGCCTAAATATCATATTGTTTTTATTTACTATTGCCCTTCAGAAGCTACAGAAGATACTTGCATGTTTCCCAGAACACAAAATAAGCTAAATTTACCCTGATCTTCAAATTCAAAAAGTATTCACCCCCCCGTCTCTTAATGCATTGTGTTTCCTTCTGAAGCATCAGTAAGTGTTTGAATCATATACTCCTGACAAAAGATTGAAAAATGGGTATACACAAATATACTTTCTTCATAGTATTTTGGTTCAGATGTGATGAGCACATGAGATGCTTTTTTTCAAATATCGACCTTAAAACACCAATCTATGACAAACATGGCTGGAAAGGAGAAGAAATTGTTGAATAAATTCATTGACTTTATAATGCTGAAAAACCAAAGAATTTGTGGAACTTGAAGAATTGTTTTTGAAGAACAGCGGGCAGTTTAACTGTTCAGGACAAACAAGGGACTCATTCAGGTAACAACATAGTATTGAGAATCAAGTGCATGTAAACCTTTGAACGGGGTCATTTTTATAAATTCAACTATCATTTTCTCTTGTGGATAAACATCTTTTATGTGAAATATCTTACTCAGGTCAGTGCTAAATAAAAAATTACATGTATTTTTTATGATCACTCTTATTTGGTAATTAACATTTTGCAGATTCTGCAAGGTGTATGTAAACTTTTGACCTCAACTGTATATTTGCAGAATATTTTATATAAATATATTTATTGTGCTATGTCCAGATGATTCACCAATGCCTTATCAAGAGCTCCCACCCAGGTGTTCAGGAGAATCAGCTGGCCAAGGTGTCAAACTGTGATATGAAGAGGATTTTTTCCTCAGTTTGTTCATTCTTGATTGAGCCCTGATTTCCAAGGAGAGCTATTCACTACAAGTGATTGAAATCTTTTGAAATCATCAGTCTGAAGTGATCCCTCTAGACGTCTGGGGTCAACATATTTAGTAAGAATTTTACAGTGGATGCTGTAATTTTTAAGCTTTTTATCTGTTTAGAATTACTTTAGTCCTTTTAGCAAATGTTAGAGAGTTTAGCAGGAAAATGGAGATGCATATTTACACATACCAACAGATACACAGATGTCCTTTGTAAACTGCCCCTTTAAGTAATCCACAAATGTAGCTAATCATTCCTTTTTATAATGATTTACTCAATACTGTGTTATGTTTAAAAGTAACATTTTCCAACAATGCTCAGCATGACACATTTGGTGAAAAAGAAAAATCAGTATACAAGCTGTTGTTTAGAAGCATAACATATGCAAATGGAAATTCTGCTTTTTCTGTGGGAAACATGAGAAAGAATCCATGTAGAGCTTCAGCCATGAAATCATGCTGTAATCAGGGTGATGGAAAGTTTAGAACCGGGACTGACGTCACATTATTTGTCCATTGGGAGTCATGTAGTTTAGAAAGAACAGAGGGCCAATGACAGATCCCTGGGGGATGCCCTGGGTAACAGTAGCAGCAGACAAACTGTCGCCTGTCATTGCGATAATTAGGAAGTGAACCACATCAGTGAAGGTGAGACTAGAAGATAATTCACTGATGTATTGTTGATGTAATTTTAAATTTTACTTTTGTGGGGTCGATTCTAATGGGTGTCTATCCTTTGTTCTAAGGTGAGTGTTACAGCTGTAATATGTCCATTTTAGTTAAAAAGCTTTTTGAATAATATGTTAGGTAAAGAATACTTTTTTAAATATATAAGATTGCTTTTGAACCATAAAAGTCAACATAGAATTATTTTCTCCACAGGTCTTAAGGCATTATTATTTCCAGGCCATCTCACATTTTTATCAAGTGGCTCTCTTCCATGTTCTTTCCATGCATTACCAGTGTAATTGGTGTGATGTGAAAAGTAAACATCTCTAAACATGATCACACACCATTACCAGTCCATAAAACCCCTTTGATTTGTAGAGATGGCAGGTAACAGATGCGTAAAATTGTGTGAGCAACTGCCAAGATAGCTGGCTTGTGTTGCTTTGCTTCACCCTGTCTAGAGATACAAGACTTTACTAAGCAGTCCCTACTAACAAATGACAGATGCAATTGTGCTATATAAATAAAGCAAAGTGGGTACACCAAGAAGAGTAATTACCACTCTTGTCCACAATTTAATGGTAAAATAATGTAAATTTAAAGGTTAAATAAATGTAAAAAAGAAATAAATAACTATATACATTAAAAAAATAGGTATTTAAGCACATAAGGAAAAATACATTACATATTATTTAGCAAGGCTGTAACCACCTAAATCATTTATTAAAAAGCATTTTTGTCAAATCCAGATGATTTATCATAGAAATACACTGACCAAAATTATAAACACAACACTTTTGTTTTTGCCCCCAATTTTCATGAGCTGAACTTAAAGATCTAAGACCTTTTCTATGTACACAAAAGGCCTATTTCTCTCAAATATTGGTCACAAATCTGTCTAAATCTGTGTTAGTGAGCACTTCTCCTTTGCCAAGATAATCCATCCACCTCACAGGTGTGGCATATCAGTAGTATAGGTATTGCAAAAAATGCAAAATACCCAAAATTTTTGACGGTTTAGGAGTTATGAGCAATTTTGTACTTTCAATCGCTGTAGTGCCCCTGTCAGTCCGACTGGTGCAAGCCTCGGTCATGTTGTAGGCAGTGTGAGTACTACCATCCCTCCAAGTTTTTAGTCTCTACAACTTACAGTTCGGTCTGCACGATCAGTTTTACATGGAAATCGCACATCCATAACCATTCTAACAATTACAATAGGGTTTCATGTGCTATGCGCTTGAACCCCTAAAAAATCTCAAATGAGATGATGTAATGAATCAAAACACACAAATGTAACATTAAATGTAATATCTTTAATTTAATGTAAAATAACATTTTAACTAAAATAAAATTAAATGTATCAAGTGTAATTAACAAATTAAATGTAAATGCATATAAAATTGCATGTAAAATAATGTAAAACTCTCAAATGAAATGCATTAATGTGAAATATCTCAAAATAAACATAAAAAATGCAACCCTCACAAACTGCATGCAAAATAATTTAAAACCTTGCAAATTAAAATGTAAAATATTTTTAAAGTGCATCATTAATTCCTAATTTCAAAGAGTTCTGAAGGCCAATCAGTAAGAAATAAGAATTGTTGGTCAATCACGGGATGCATAAAAATTCCACTTTTAAGCTCAGGCCTTTTTGCTCACTCAAACAGATATTAGCACTCTGAGTTCACTGCAGCAATTCAGCCATCCTGGCATGAGGATTTGTGGACCTTGCCAAAAGCAAGACAGCTGCCCAGTTTTACTGTGATCCAGTCAATTTGAATTTCATAAAATTTTATTTGATGCACTTTATACTCATGTTTGTGAGCATTTCATTATTCAATTATGTAAGAACAGAGGCCATGTGTTTCACCCGTTTGCTGTTGAACTTCACACCTCACTGCTTCATAAAAGCTAAACAAGGCTTCCACAGGGAATCGACCCATGTTTTATTCAGCATGTTTGTAGACCTGGACAGACACCTTAGTTCATTAGAGTTTGGCAGTGAATGTACACAGGACCCAATACTATCACTAACATACAGTATACATGTTAACACTTCCTGTCATTTTAAAGGCCCATTTCCTTTTACAGTGTTCCAGTGATGATAAGGCAATGTTCACTAAGGTGTTTATTGATTTCTATGTATTTCAATTAGATTTAAGTGTCTTGCTTTTGATTTCTATTAGATTTAACCACATTGTTTTTATTTCATTCGATTCCATAATGAAGGATGCGCTTCAAAGTAAAGGATTATTGTCATCTGCTGAATCCTCCACAGTCTAAAGTAGGTTTAATTGAACTAAACGTTCAATGCTTTTGTGAAAACAGAAAGCACTAACAATGTGTGTTTATAGAGCAAGTAAGAGATGGATGTTGTTGCTGTATGTTTCAACAACAAGAATTACTCATTTGAAACAAACAGCAAGAGCAGAAATCTCTGGTGGGCCGTAGAGACCTCCGCCTGCAGCTATGAACAGAAGCTGAGCTGATTTTAAAAGATGAACTAGCCTTGCACTTAGATTCTGACGTTGTGATGGAACGGCAGAACTCGATAGAGAAGAGAGAGAGCTAGAGAAGCACGTAGATCATCATACCCTCTGCAAGCTCAAAGAAACATCCCATAGCGCTTGGTTCATTGATTGTGTTCCATGAGCATCTGCTGGCATTTAGTGTGAACACACATATTTAAGTTCACACTGATCTCCCACAGCAGCTGTGTGTTTTTCCCTCTGTCTCGCTTCTTGCTAGTTCAATGCAGTGGAGCGGTGATTTGGAGATTAGAAATGTTAAGGTTTCTGGTTTCCACAGCACTCGGGTTTCCTCCATTAGCCTGAATCATATACTCCTGACATAAGATCGAAAAATGGGTATACTTTTTCATATAATTTTGGTTCAGATGTGGTAGGCACACAAGATGCTCCTTGTTTGCTATCGATAACTATCACGATAAATGTCAAATCTTTATTTCTTTCAAGTTTAAAGTCGGATTTTTGCTCCAAAGTGAAAGTTGTAGAAACCAGACCATTAATTTTCCTTAACAAAATAAATATCTAAATAGAAAAATTAATTTCTGCATGTTCTCATGAGTTATAATATTAAGAATAATAATATAACTTTTTTTGTCTCTTAGAAATGCACATTTGATATTAGCTTGAGAATGCAGAGGTAAATTTTAGTTCATTATCAATCAGTAACATCTGTAAAAATTGTAGCAACCTCAGTTTTATATGGTTAAATTTATTCTGACCCAGTTTTTTTTTTTTAATTAAGCACTATTTTAATTAAGCATTGGTCTCCCATAGTAGCAAGCATATTAAATCATGATAAACACAGTTAAAACCACACATAATGGTACCTCAATACCATGGTAAAAATAGAACTACATGGTTTTATAGGTAGCCTATTTCTATGAAAAACAGTAGTCTAAAACATTCAGAATAAATGCACACATGCTATAGCTTAATCACAAATACATACATACTATAATTATATACCATTACTCCTGTAATAAAAAGCTTTAAACTAGTTTGAATCATACAGTCATTTGTGTTCATTGCGGAATTCAAGTGTTTCACACTGGATCTCACAGCGCTGTTTAGTGCTTGCGTGACGGGGCCGTTCACATATGGCGTCTTTTGCACGCTCAAGTTCGTTATTTCAAACGTAGGCGCGCGGCAGCTGCGCTCATAACGGAAGCGATGCGCTCGGTTTTTCCAGGTGTGTCCGCGCCGCATCGAGATAATAAATGCATCTTCTTTAAATTATATTGTGATAATTATCGTTATCAAATTATCACTGATGTCACATGGACTACATTAATGGGTCTTGAATGTGGTATGTTTTGGTGTCTATGCAGGGTCAGAAAGCTTTCAGATTTCATCAAAAATATCTTAACTTGCGTTCTGAAGATGAACGAAGAAACCCTTAGTTACTTTTTATGGAAAGTAATGCGTTACTTTACTTTTGGGTTACTTTTTAAATCTGGGCAGGACTTGCTTGTTTGTTTTTAATATAAAAAGTTCTATTTTTGGCAAATGTAAAAGCCTTTTCACACCAAAAGCCTCAACTTTTGATTAAAGTCATTCATAAATTCATGTCTGTAAAACAACTCAACTCAAGAATAAAATATCAGCTCTTCAGCAATAAAAAAAAAAAAAAAAGGAAAACAAATGTTAGATTATTTTGAGTAATTTTACTTATTAGTATGGCTGAATTGGATCATCGAAGGTTGGCAGCAAAGACACTGGTTAATAAAATGGGAGTAAATGCATAAATGATATTTGTATTATTTAACATATTTAATTATTGCAGGTTTGCGTCATATCCTGAGTTGAATTTCACTGTTTTTATTCATTTTTAGGAATACTGAATCTTTTTTTTGTAAGTGAGATGAATTAATGGATGTTCACATTTATTCTAGAACTAACATCTTATTCCAGATTTTTCTCAAGATGGGGACAGGAGAACTTTTAATCAATAAATGGAGGGAAAAGTAACTGGCGTTACTTACTTGAAAAAGTAACTCTATATAATTTTCTTGTTAATTAAAAAGTCATGCGTTACTTTACTAGTTACTTGGAAAAAATAATAATATTACGTAACTCGCGTTACTTGTAATGCGTTACCCCCAACACTGACGACATGAGAGTAAGTAATTAATGACAGAATTTTCATTTTTGGGTGAACTCTTTAAAGTGAATTGGTGTAAAGTGAATTCGAAAGTAATAAGTAATTAATCACTAACATTTTCTGTGTAATGTTAAATCCAGTTGTACAGTTTCATTGCCATGACAACACTATAAACATTAAAACCCTAAAATAACTGTAAAAATGATTTAAACAGCTTTATAGCATATAATACACAAGTTTTAACAAAATAATTAATGAAGAATAAATAAGTGCTTTTATAAAGTTATACCCTTTCACATTTTACAAATGCTATTATGCCAAACTTAGAAACCGGGAATATATCTTTAAGGGAAAAGCAAAAAAGTTGTTAGAACATGTCCATAATTGAGTATGTGAAAGCTTTTAGGGTGACAGGATTCAAAGCTTTTTGCACCTGATTCCAGTCACTGGATGCAAGAGAGCATGCAAGTAAAAGAGAGTATGAAAAATTCCTGAGAGTATAGGTTAAGGAAAAAGTAGTTTGATTTTACGTTTATTTTCTCTTTTCATGAGGTTTGATTGCCACATAAATTGGATTGCATTTACACATAGCTTTTTGATTAGATATCTATGTATAGCCCTTTTGTAATGTGGTACAAAAACTAAGATTGCAACTTTGCCATTTACTTTATTTGCAACATATATAATTAATTTGAGTATAAATAATTTAATTGTCATTTTTTATGAGGCCAGCTAAATATATAAATGTGTAATGTACATAGCCTAGTAGTTATGAAACACTTATTAATGTCCTACCCCATGCCAAAAAACTTAAAGGGATAGTTCATCCAAAAATGAAAATTACCCCATGATTTACTCACCCTCAAGCCATCCTAGGTGTATATGACATATTAAAAAATGTCCTGGCTCTTCCAAGCTTTATAATGGCAGTGAAGTCCAATAAACTGTGTCAATCCATCATAAAAAAGTGCTCCACATGGCTCTAAGGCATTAATAAAGGCCTTCTGAAACTAATTGATGCGTTTTTAAAGAAAAATATCAATTTTTAAAACTTAAAAACTGTAATCACTAGTTGCTAACTGTTGTATGTGCATTCATGAGAGAGTGGCATTCCAGCAGATGAAGTAGGACATAGGTGTAGTGTAGGTTCTGGTGAGAAGTGACGAAGAGAGGAAAACAGATTACCGGTCACAAATTAGAAGTACAAAACGAGGATTTGTAAAGTAAAATGTTGGAGGATTTTGATATAAGCCAAGAGGAGACTTTTTGAGAAACTTTGCTTCCTTTGCTCCTGTAAACAAAACTTGGTTCTCGCAAGACTAGCATATTCTCACCGAAAATTCTGCTACATCTACATCCTACATCATCCGCTGGAACACCACTCTCTTGTGCGTACGACAGTTAACGGAAGCTAGAGATTATGGTTTATAAAGTTTTAAATATGGATATTTTTCTCACAAAAATGCAATGATCTGCTTCTGGATGGACACAGTTTATGTTGGACTATTAAATATCACCATCCATTTATGCCATTATGGCCATTATGAAGACTGGAAGAGCCAGGACATTTTTAAATATGTGACCCTGGACCACAAAACCAGTCTTAAGTCGCTGGGGTATATTTGTAGCAATAGCCAAAAATACATTGTATGGGTCAAAATGATAGATTTTTCTTTTATGCCAAAAATCATTAGGAAATTAAGTAAAGATCATGATCCATGAAGATATTTTGTAAATTTCCTACTGTAAATATATCAAAACATAATTTTTGATTAGTAATATGCATTGCAAAGAACTTAATTAGGAAAATTTTAAAGGCGATTTTCTCAATATTTTGATTTTTTTGGACCATCAGATTCCATATACTGAAATAGTTGTATCTCGGCCAAATACTGTTCTATGCTAACAAACCATACATCGATGGAAAGCTTATTTATTCAGCTTTCAGATGATGTATAAAGCTCAGTTTCAAAAAATTGACACTTATGACTGGTTTTGTGGTCCACGGTCACATATAAGGTTGTATTCGTCTGAAAGAAGAAAGTCATATACAGCTAGGATGGCTTGAGGGTGAGTAAATCATTGGGTAATTTTTATTTTTGGGTGAACTATCCCTTTAACAACTACTAACCATTAATAAGCAGCAAATTAGGAGTTAACAGTTAATATTGAGAATTGGACTTTAAAATAAAGTGTGACCATGGAAGGTGTATTGCTGAGAATTTGTGTCATGTTACTGATATACAGACTGAAACAAAACGTTTTGAACCTAAGACTGTTCTTGATATATATCAGAAGTTAGATAACAAACAATCTACTTTTATAAAACTTAAGTTCGTGAACCATGACAGACATCAGAACATCATGTACAGGATACCATGGGTATGAAGTTTTTCCAGCACTTTTTGGATATATGGTACTGTAGAGAGAGACCTACATGAGTTAGATTCTACCGTATCACAACCTTTAAATAAGGACTGCACAGTTAATAGTTTCCAAACCATGGCTATTTTAGCAGTGAAGTGAAACTGATTGGAAATGTGAGTGGGGAGTGCTGCAATGATAGAAGCAGTGATCTTGAGGAGAACTGGGCCAAGACCTTCACACGCAGCAAGTTTTTCTAAATTCTGCTCACAGTGTTCCTTTACAAGCTGAGACAGCTAGGGAATGGAAAGGATAACAGGCAAACTTGGGAAAGTGAGATCCTTTGGGTATCTTAACCAGTCGTGATGGTGATACGGAATGAGTGACAAGAGACTATAAGGAGACTATATTTGAACATACAATGGGTCCGGTGACACTAAAAATGTAAAGTATTGGATATGTGCAAAGTATAAAGTGTTAATTGGTTGCCTACTGACTTTTAAGGATTAGTTCACTTCCAGAACAAAAATTTACAGATAATGTACTCACCTTTGTCATCCAAGATGTTCATGTCTTTCATTTTTCAGTTGGAAAGAAATTAAGTTTTTTGAGGAAAACATTTCAATTTTCTCCATATAGTGGACTTCTGTGGTGCCCACGAGTTTGAACTTCCCAAATGCAGTTTAAATGCAGCTTCAAAGGGCTCTAAATGATCCCAGCTGAGGAAGAAGGGTCTTATCTAGTGAAACGATCTGTTTTTTTTTTTTTTTAAATATTTACAATTTATGTACTTTTTAACCTCAAATGCTTGTCTAGCGCTGCAATGCACATGCATACTCTGAATTTCATATCCTAACTGTCCTAAACAAGAGTGCACAGAGTACGCATGTGCATTGCAGAGCTAAACAAGATGAGCATTTGTGGTTAAAAAATGTATAAATTATAAATTATTTTAGAAAATAACTGATTGTTTTGCTAGATAAGACCCTTCGTCCTCGGCTAGGATCATTTAGAGCCCTTTGAAGCTGCATTTAAACTGCATTTTGGAAGTTCAAACTCGCAGGCACCACTGAAGTCCACTATGTGAAGAAAATTCCTCAAATGTTTTCCTCAAAAAACATAATTTCTTTACGACTGAAGAAAGAAAGACATGAACATGACAAGTGGGTGAGTAAATTATCTGTACATTTTTGTTCTCTAAGTGAACTAATCCTTTAAAGGGGTCATCGGATGCCCATTTTCCACAAGTTGATGATTCTTTAGGGTCTTAATGAAAAGTCTATAACATGCTTTGGTTAAAATTTCTCAATGGTAGTGTAAAAAACACCTTTTTTACCTTGTCAAAATCAGCTCTGCAAAAATCATCCTGTTCTGGTCGAGGTTTCTTTAAATGTTAATGAGCTCTGCTCGCCCCACCCCTCTCTTCTCTCTGTGGAGTGATGAGCCTGTTTACTTTAGCCACTAAACTTGATAACTAGCACGTTATTAGGAAAGGTGATTGCAAAGATTCATTAAAAAAAACCCTTATACTCACTTCTGCTGTAGGTGAAGCTGGATCACGAATGAGTTGCGCAAACATATACGGATATACGTAGATCGGGAGGCGCATTCCCTTCACAAACAAACGTAATCTACTGCATCTTCAGCGGCTCAGATGACGGGAGTAAATGACAACTACTTATTACATCCAACAACAGAACACCTCAATCGCTTAGGAGCTATTCTAGTCTACATCCCTGTTCCAGCATCAAAACAATGGTGATCGGACTGTTACTGCTCATTTAATGTCAATCAACTATCGTGGGAGCGGCCTCTGTCGGTGTGTCATCACACAGACAAGATGCTAAGAATGCCTTGATTTGAAAAAGAGGATATTATTTTTACAGATTAAATAAAAACCACTGGGTGGATTTTTATCATTATAGGGTGGTTGTGTACACACTGCCAACACACATTTATGTTCGAACAACATGTAAAAGTGAACTTTGCATCCAATGACCCGTTTAATAACCAAAATGAAAGCAACAATGGATAATTTACCTCAGATCTTGAAAATAAATTAAACTAAATATGAAAATTATGAATGTGAACTCTGTGTACAAACTAGTGCAATCAGTGACAGAAATTGTATTTGTCACTGAGATTTTTATTAGTGCTTGTGTTAATGCTTTCGTACATTTCCTATTTGCGAGTGTGAGGCAACGTTTGCAGAGATAGACACTTTTCTTATTAGCTGTGATTGGTGATCAATTTTGTCGCATCTTGTAGCCGTGTTGCATCAGATGTGGAAAGACAAATAAATTGTTTCCCAGAATGTAACTGCACTGTGTTTGGTTAGGACACAGTGTAAGCGTACATCAGCCAGATATGACCAGATATGCATGATTTGGACAATCTTAATATGCAAAGCTGATTCTGTTGCGCATTCAAATGATTGCTGTTTATTTGAGCATCTTGACTAGCCCCACAGCAACATTGGCTCAACCAATAGCATTAGTTTGAGGCAGGACTAACTATTGTCTGACTAGCAGCAGATGGTGTTCATGCAATTTGGGCTTTCATTTTGCCTGCTTATGTCCTTGAAATTAGGACCACTGAGCTTCATTAGTCTTGCATGGCCTAATGAAAGGTCAAGATCATTAAATCTTGAGCAAAGGACAGTGATTTTGCCAAGCAGGACATATTCCTGGATCAACATCTTTAATGAGTCCTGGAACAATATTGTTGCTATAAACATCCCTAAATATGAATTGCCCCCAAAAACAGAAGGTTTGTAATAGCTGGAGTGTTTCCTATTCATCTCAATGGCATAAGGTTGTCTGATGTGAGATCCACTGAAAGTATGTGACCTGTTTGCAGAGCCAATCACCTAAGCTGTAAATAAATACCATGTGACTAATTATTCTAGAACTGTATAAAAAATTACCCTGTAATGGTTGTGATTCTGATTGGCTGACAGCACCAGTAGAACAAGCACAATCACATACCCTTCACTAATAACTGTCCTGTGCTGTGATGACAACTCAGACAGGAAATCTGTAAGTCAATTTCATGCTTTTGAGCACTTCAAAAATTGGTTTCTGGCAAGCATCTTCAATAACATAATGAACAATTTGTGATTCATATGTTGCTTCCAAAAAAATATTGCATCAGAATACAAAGCTTCTTATGGAGAAGGATGCATTTTGGCAGTATATTTTGCATCTACTACCAGAAGCTAACTGCCTACTCTATTAAAAAAGTGATACATTTAAAATGCATTTATTTTATACCAAGTATAGTTCAAGTCTATTAACATATTTATGGACATATCGCTTGAGACTTAAAAACTGAAATAAAAACTGTAATTAAACTTTACAGTCAGGGGCAGCCGTGGCCTAATGGTTAGGGAGTCGGGCTTGTAACCGAAAGGTCCCAGGTCCGGCAGGGATTGAATGTGGGGGGAGTAAATAACTAGCGCTCTCTCCACCCTCAATACCACGACTGAGGTGAGTCCCTTGAGCAAGGCACCCTGGGCGGCGCAGCGACAGCAATATGGCTGCCCACTGCTCCGGGTGTGTGTTCACGGTGTGTGTGTGCGCGTGTTTGTTAACTACTCACTACTGTGTGTGTGCGCACTTGGATGGGTTAAATGCAGAGCACAAATTCTGAGTATGGGTCACCATACTTGGCCACACACCACGTCCTTTCCATTCCTTTATTTGGAGTACAACTTGTGCACAATGCACATTTATTAATATTAAGCCTAAAATGTGTTCAAATGCCACTATTAATGAGAACTGTATGATCTTTAAATATTCTGCATTTAAAGAACAATATTATTTAAAGTGTACCTAAAGTATACTTCCACTTTAGCACAATTCTTTAGTTGGACTTAAGCACTACTTCCGCACAATTAAAGTGCATTAAGTACAAAATTAGTTTTTCCAATTTTAATTGGTTTTAAATATTCCAGTTTAGTATACTAAAAGTACAATTGAAGGGTATTTTTTAAGTACATAATATGTAAATGTATTTGTAGTATACTTAGCATAAAATACATGTATTTTAAATACATTTTAGTATATTTATTTTTCACTAGGGTATGAAAACCAGGCACACCTTAACAAACCTGAACAAACCCCTGACACTAAATCCTACTCTTACCCCGTTTCCTATTTGTAACATCTAATTGGTTAATAGTTTGTTGTTCCAGGCTGGTGAAATCTACAGTAAACAAGACAGACTCAAGATTAGATTTAAAAGAGGTGCAAAAATGCACATTCCCAAATTAGAAGAGACACATCTGTCCTGAAGTAACAAGACTCACCAGAGACTTTGGGTCCTGGTATACTTAATATTTAGCATTGCACAGCTGAGCATGCAAACCTTTCAAAGTTTATGCACAGAGTATGTACATTAATTAGCATGCAGTATAAGCATACTATGCAATTCCCAAAGAATGCACATTCCCAAATTAGAAAAGGCACATTTGTCCTGAAGTACAAGACTCACCAGAAACTTCAGGTCCTGGTAAACTTAATATTTAGCGTTGCACAGCTGAGCATGCAAACCTTTCAAAGTTTATGCACAGAGTATGTACATTAATTAGCATGCAGTATAAGCATACTATGCAATTACTAAATTAAGGCGAGGCACTGCAGGTGAATAGGGTGAAAAAATTAACTAATAGTTGCCACCCTATTTAATCAGTTGATTGATTACATTGATAATTGCAAACATTTTTTGTACTACAAGTTTTCTATAATGTTACATTTAAATATGCAAATGAGGCATTATTTAATGAAATATGCACTAACTTGCATACATTTCTAGTACAAACATCTAACAGGGTTCCCACTCTTTCATGAACACCAGATTCAAGGACTTTCAAGGACTTTTTAAAGCACCATTTATTTTATATCAAGCACCTATCAAATTCACACGCCAGCATATGTAGCGTCATGAAAGACCACTTACAGTACTTAACATTTCACTTACACTTAACATTTACATTAAACATTTCAGAGTAACAAGGTTTTGAATGTGTAGGTTTCATAAATTCAGACCATTTTGAGCAGTCGTGTTTAAAGGAATTTTGAATTTCTCAAATACTGATAAAAAAAGATATACTTGCATCAAACTGTTTTAGCTTTAATTCGTGTAAAAGATATAAATTTGAAAGAATTTCTCCATTTTTCAATTTATAAAAAATGGTTAAACAGGGCTCTACACTTACTTTTCTTTGTAGGAGTACTTGTGTTCCTAATTCTAAAAAAAAATTAAGAGTACAGTCAAACATTTCAGGAGCACCTTCTAATCAATAATCAAATTCTGATCAAATATTAGCCTTCCCGTTTTGAGATGATATTTGACTCCTTAAAGTGATTTACAGGAAACTTAGTTTTTACCTTTGTAATGGCATTTTTCTAACTTTATTAAAAGTGTCATCTTTTGTCAAATTCAAAAAAATTATATTTATAAGCTTTTTTAAAAAATTCTAATTAAAACAACAGAATAAAAAACTGTACTACAGAGCTGGCACAGAAGAACACAAAAGTGGTTTGTAGGTGTATTTTCAGATGGTTTAATGAGGCTCAGCTGTCGCATGAGTGCAGTCAAATTCATAACTTCACGTTGAGGTTAATGTTTTATATATGAAATTCTGAATATAGAAATATTAATGATTTAAATAACAGAAAAGATATTTTAAAATGAAAATAAAACTGCTAGTAGGTGGCGGTAAGTCAGATTTTATCACTGAATCGTTCATTGAATTGATTCGTTCGAATGGCTGATTCATTTAGGAACAAAGCAGTAACCGTCTTTATGAATGGGTAACTGAATCGGATTCGTTTAAAAATGCCCATTCATGCATAAAAGAAAACAATGCTGTGTTTGAATGGAGATGTGCAGCAGCTCAGCTGTTACTTTGTTTGAAACAATTTTCGTTGTGTGAGTGTGCACATGTAAAAAAAAATAAATAAATAAATTCCAATTTGAAGCTTATGACAAACACGCACATCAACACTGTAAAAAATAAAAATCACAATTTGTCGAGTCAGCTTAAAATAATTTGTTACCCTGCTGCCTTAAAATGTTAAGTTCAGTCAACTCAAATAAGTTTAGTCAACTTGAAATGTTAAGTTGTACTAAGTAACAACTTAGGTATGTGTGTTTGCTAAACTTAACAGATGGGTAAGTGACCCAGCTGCCTTAAAAAATTAAGTTGAATCAGCTCAAATATCTAAGTTGTCACTTAGTATAATTTAATATTTCAAGCTGAATAAACTTTCTTCTGAGTTGACTGAACTTAAAATTTTAAGGCAGCCAGGTAACAAATTATTTTAAGTTGACTCAACAAATTGTTTTTTACAGTGAACTCGATCACTTTATTTAGCATTCACGTAAACACTACATTCAGATTCATCAATCGGAATTAATTCACTCAGATTGAACCAAAAATTGTGCATGTACAAAATTTATTTCAAGCACTTTCAAGGACCTATATTTGTTTTCAAGTACTTTCCAGGCCTTGAATCCATGTGTCTGATATTCAAGTACTTTCAAGTACTTTCAAGTACTTTCAAGATGCGTGGGAACCCTGATCTACACACTGGATGAAGTCTTTTTTTTTTTTTTTTGACATATTAGAGTCAAATGCTTTTACAGAGGGAATTTTGGGTATCTAATTTTGTCACTCCATAGTTCAGAAAATAATTTGAACGGACAGAAAACAAAATATTTTTCAAAATTTTGGGGGGAACCTTCAGGATATAGACAGGATTAAAATTTTTTTGAATGTTTTCTTTCCACTAGTCTGAAAAAACACTTTATGAAAAACCCAAAATCGCAAACTTGACAGGTGCATGAATAAAAAAATAGTTTTTGCCAGTGTTGCCAAGTCTGCAATTTTTCTGCAGAATCAGGCTACTTTTATATTCTTGCTGTGGGCTGTATTTAGTCTGTGGGTTAAAGCAATCCTCCAACCCCCTCCTAGAATGATATTTTGATGAAAAAGAACCCCTCACAAAGTGAAAATCTGCAGAAAAAAAATTTTGAGCTAGTTTTCTTAGATCTGGCAACCCTGCTAGTGGACCTTTTTTCAAGCTCTCAAATCTCAACCACTTTGATGTAAACGCAGACGTAAAAATCACACTGATCTGAGCACTTGAAACTAAAGATCCACTATAGAGTGCATCAATGGAGTGTACTTTAAAAGGTCTTGTGTGCTCAACTGAGAGCAAGACGGAGTAGAAAGTGGAAAATGAAGTATACCTAGACCTGTACTTATCAGGAATTGTGGGGCTTGCAGAGAAAAGAAAGGGAGCCACAGTCACACAGACAGCATCAGCGTAGTCGGTATTAGGTAAAAGCGTCAGCTGGCCATAACAGCGAGAGTGTTTTTGAGATTGGAGCCCACACACAGTGCAGACATTCAGTTCGAACGCTAATTAGGCACAGGCAGCTGTTTACTAGAGCGTGGGGGAGCCAGTTAGCAATTCCACAGCACAGAAATCTTTTCTCTCTCTCTGTCTTTTGCTGTTAACTCTACAGAACAGACCTGCGTCACAATCCCTTCGCTGCTGTTTTCCACAGAGCATCAATGGCAGCAGACGAGAGGGCCTGTCTATGTAAAACCTGAACGCCACTTTGTTAAAGAAGTGACTCACAGTGACAAGAGCCCTGTATACGGTTCTCACCACAGAACAGGGTCATTAGCCAGACTGGTTTCAGATGTACTGACATCAGGATATAGTGAGGTGATGTCAGATGGCTGTTCTGTGTGAAATAGGATCATATTAGGGCTTATATTTTTCTAAAATGACACTAATATGATGCCAGGAGGCATTGCAGTACCATTATTTATCATTAGTACCATTATCATTGCAGTGCTGTAAAATTACAGAGCTTTTGGTACACACAAAGACAAGAGGAATGTATTTGGAATGGCATGCAACCATACTTTTCATGCTGTTTTTTTGGCATGCAGTATGTATATGCACCTATTCTGTATGAATGGGATACACAAATGTGAAGTATTTGTACAGAGCTGTCATTTGAATTCACAGCGGTCTGAACAAAGTTTTGGGTGGCTTGGTTCCCCCTAATCTAACCTGGGACACCATTGCTGGATTTGCTATGAATAATTGGCTTAATATTTTAAATGCACAGTATTAAGCAACATGCATGCACTGTTAACACTAATGATCCAATTATCAAGCACACTTTCAGCGATAATTGAGCGTTTGAGTCGCACCTTGTTGCTGTGTTACAGTTTCACATTTGTGAGATATTCATTTTCTTTCATATGGAGAACAGCTTATTTCAGTACTACTGAGTCAAAACGAGCAGACGTGTGAGCAGATTCTGTGTTCGGAATTAAACTGTAAAGATGCTGACCCACATGGTGTTATGTAATGTGCGAAGGCAACCTTGAAATTTCATGTTATTTACACATAGGTGCCTGAAACCTAAAAACAGACATCGGAAGTCAAGTACATCAAAGCACACCTGGGACCATTGGTGCAATGTGCCTGTAACCTTTATACTGTATTACTGAACAATTTTCATCTCTTCTAGTATGCTCATGGACTGTTATTTTTATTTTCAATGTTGTCAAAAAATCTAGATGTTCTTCTCACTTGCCTTACTTGTCAGGAAATGCTGCTATTTGTGCCTAAAAATCTGTTGTTGTTTTCTATGTTTTTAATCATTTGTGACCCTGGACCACAAAATCAGTCATAAGGGTCACTTTTCTGAAAATTTATATCTGAAAGCTGACTAAATAAGCGTTCCACTGATGGTTTGTTAGGACAATATTTGGTCGAGATACAACTATTTGAAAATGTAGTGCAAAAAAATCTGAATATTGAGAAAATCCCCAAAAGTTGTCCAAATGAAGTTCTTAGTAATACATATTACTAATCAAAAATGTATATTTACAGTAGGAAATTTACAAAATGTTTTCATGGAATGTGATCTTTACTTAACATCCTAATGATTTTTAGCATAAAAGAAAAATAGATCATTTTGACCCATACAATGTATTGCTGGCTATTGCTACAAATATAGCTGTGCTACTTATGACTGGTTTTGTGGTCCAAGGTCACATGTCATTTCAACAACAATGTTGCTGTTAAACTTCAATAATAAATTATACTAATGAATAAGAAACAAATTATATATTTGAAGAGTTCAGATGCAAAAGCCTCTAAATCCATCTGACATATTTCTTTAAAATTAGCATCTCTTTTTGCTACTTTGTATAGGTTTCTATGTAAGTACTGGTACTTTTGATTGGGCTGAGACTGGAGTTTAGCGAGTTTGAAGTAAAAGTATTTGATGGACGTATAATATGTGTCGAGAGCATTCACTCAGTATCATTATCTCATTTTTGACCGAGAGGGCTTTTAGCTGGTTTTGCATCTGAACTCTTCATTTATAGTTATTTATAATTAAAAATGATCTATCTATCTGTATGTTTACATTTAGAATGTTTTTATTATTATTTCATTCATTAAATTTTTCTTTTAAAAACAATTTTATGTGCCAGCTCTATAATATTTCAAGTTTTGTTGATTTTTTAAAATTTTATTTCTTTTTCTTTTTCTTTTTCTTTCTTTCTTTCTTTCTTTCTTTCTTGTGGCATTTAAAAAATATATTGTTTATTGAGCTTGACGAGCTTTACAAGGCCAGTATGAGAGAAAATGTGATAAAATACTGATCACTGACTTAAGAAAAGCTTTATTTTTGTTTGATCCATTTTTAATGGGGAAAATTTGCAGCATATCACAGCTGAACAAACATTGAGAGAAAAAAAATCATAATTTTCCCACAGAAGTCTGTATAAAGCTAATTTTTTAGTGTCCATGTTACACGTAACGTGCTTATTATAGTACTGGCAGTAGATTATGCATAATTTAAACCAAATAACCATCACTAAAACCTACATGTGGTTAATTGATATTTTTATTTCTTATTACTTATTTTTAGGGCTGCCAGTCGATTAAAATTAATTACATGATGCTTTGATTAATTAATGTAATTAATTGCAAAATAAATATGATTGTGATAATAACCACAAAAAATTACTTAAAGCTATTTTTGAGAAAGAATCATGTAGACATTACAAATTGTAGCTTTAGGCAGAAATATTTTATTTGATTTAACGTAAAATTTATTACACAAACATTTAGGCTGCAACGGCCTAACATAAACTATGGAACATAAAAGAAGATAATTTGAGAAACATATCATTATTTTTGGTTCATACAGTGAAAGTCATTGGTAACCAAAACAGCTTTGTTACCAAAAGTCTTCAAAATACTTTCTTTCATGTTCTACAAATGAAAAGTTTGAAACGACGTGAGGGTGAGTAAATGATGACAGTATTACATTTTTATGGGTGAACTATTCCTTTAATGTTTTTATAATAATAATTATTATTTTTTAATGAAATGATACTCTAAATAAGAAACTAAATCTGCCAGCAGGTGGTGGTAAATGCCTTTGAGTTATTCATTCATATCAAACGGCTGATTCATTCAGGAATGAAGTAAATGGCTTTCTTTATGAATGGGCCTTTGAATCATTGGTTCACACGATTCGTTCATTCAGAAACTAACACTGCTGTGTTGTTAGGAGACGCAACAATTCTACTGTGGCTTCAAAGGTAATATGTTCTCTGCAAAATTGAGCAAAACATATAATATTGTGTCTAAAATATAACATATTATCAACTTCTAATTTACTGAACTGTTGTATAAAATCACATTTAAGCTCGTGATAGATCGGGACAAAATTAGCACTCGTGTCATAGGCCTGTTGCTCTTGCTACCCGTGTAATATATATAAATATGCGACAAAACACATACAAGAGCATTTTTCCACCAATACCTTGAATTTCAGGGCATAAGTGAATTTGTGGAGCTGTTGCCCTGCATCATATTTATCAACAGTCAACTATATGAAATATAAGATGACGTACAGGACTGGGGGCGGGGCCAGCGTGTTAACTGCATTAAAATATTTTAATCACGTTATTTTTTCATAACTAATTAATTAAGTTAGTATGTTAAACTGACAGCCCTATTTATTTGTTATCTGTCAAACTGTAAAATAAAATTCTGTTCTGATGTATTTTAAATGTTATTTAACCAATTTGTTAAGAATGGGGACATGCAAAATGGCTGATATTCCCATGAAACATTAAAAAAACAAAATGTTTTAAATTTCTTTTGCAATTCACCCTATTAGAGTTCAATCTGTTAAAGATCGTGGCTAAGTTCAGCATCTTGTTAACTGTATCAGTAGCAAATCATGGGGACACATGGTACTGTTTCCTGAGGACAAGCCATCGAGCATCACTGTGGGAGATTCATTAAAGTCTTAGTAACCTGTTGACAGTCACAGACGGCCGCCACACTAAATTTATTTATTTAATTATTTATTTTTGATATTGCTTAACCATATTCCGAACAAGGACATAATAGTCTTAGTAGTGTAGTAAACCTTTTTCTAAAAATCAGTTTTGTACATTGCTGTTTTTTTCTCTCCACTGACTCCTCTGCACCTTCTGCAACGTTACAAATTGCTACACTTTTCCAAATGATTCAATATTCAATATGCATGCAAAATCTGGAAAGTGTACTCACCCCGTGTCATCTGGCTTACATGTTTCGTCTCTTCCCTCTCACAGGCGGTTTTCAAGAAAATTCTGTCTCCAAGCCTGCCGGCAGGTCGTTTGCTCCGGAGGACAACCATTGAGCGGTGTTAAGCCCACCTCGGGGACTCCATTGATGGGTCACAGTGGAAAAGGCTCCGGCATGCGGTTCCCAGCTGTTCCCTTTGATCCAGGTTCAGCCCACCCTGATGAACGGCAGGAGAGAGCTGAATTCAACCCCAGGTAAAAGGGTGGGAATAAAAACTAATTGATCCTGAACAAAAGAGCAAAATGATTCCAGGTTTTCAGTGTTCCAGCATGTATTGCAGTCGTCCCTGCTGTCCGCCGAAGATTCGCAGCTCCCTTATCGGTGGCGCGAGGGTACGGGGGCTTGGCATGCGCTTGCATCGGTTGTCATGGTTGCCGGATGGAGTGTGGCGTCTCCTGCCCCTGCTCTACCTCTGTCTGTCTCTGTGCCGCTCTGGCTGTCTGTTCTCTCTCCTGTTTTTTCCTTTCTTTCCCTGTTCCACCTCACCCTCCTCTCTCTGTCTCTGTGTCTCCATCCCTCCCTCCCTTTTGCAGCATCCCCCAATTCCCGTTCTCCATTCTCTCTCAGGTTGTTTTTGTGCTTGTTGTCATCTCAAATCCTGCCTGTCTTTTCTCCGTCTTAAGCTCTATATCTCCCCTGACGTTAGTGTGCTGTTTGAGGTTTCTCTCCTGAGCGTTCTTCTTCATTTTCCTTGCTGGGAATGACAGGACGAGTACAGGTACTTGGTTGGTGACAGCTCAGCCTGCTGGAGAACCAGACAGGCGTGCGGCGCTTAGTGCTGCAGTACGGTATCAGTTTGTTACATTTCTCCATGGTCACAGTAGTCTCAGCCTTAGCAAGTACACCCAAAGTTCGTTCACTGGCCATTTGATGACAGGAGACAATCATTGGTGGCACTCTCCTGAACACACGTTAAATAAAATATAGCTTCATAAAATTATGGTTGAACCACTAAAGTCTATGGACTATTTTAATGATGTCCTTACTACCTTTCTGGGTCTTGAACATGGTAGATGCATTGCTGTCTATGCAGGATCAGAAAGCTCTTCGATTTAATCAAAAATATCTTAATTTGTGTTTTGAAGATGAAAGATCTTAAGGGTTTGGAATGATACGAAGGTGAGTCATTAATGACAGAATTTTCAACTCTTTAAAACATGGAGTGGAATGAAACATGGTCTCATTTGTATTGCTCCTAAAGAATTTTAAGAGACAAAGTTGTTGCTTAAATGAAACAACAAATACAAAAATCCTTTTGATGATTCCAATTCGGTCTGAATTTTGCATTTATGATTTAGCTGGATGAAAGCTGTAAGAGCATGAGGTTTCTGTTAGATCGGCACACTAATGGGTTCATCTGGTTTAATAGTGCACCCCTAATAACAAGACTTGCATAATGAACATTTCATGAATTTCTTTCGTGTACTAATACAGTGTGATTGCTACCAATGTCCAGTTATCTTATCAAACTTTTATTCAAGAAATCATAGCAGTGACCTTGTCACCGTTGCTGTAATAACCTCAGTGTTGTAATCTCTGGTGGGTTATTCATCATGACTGCTGTGGCCATGGGCTATCGCATGTATAATGTATAGCTCCTCAGCACTGAGCTTTTGACAGCAGTAACCAGTCCTTCACATACAATAATTACAGTGTTTACAAGATGATGCTTAAATATTTCTTCTTATTTTCCACATTTTTTCTACAATTGAGTTAGCTTGAATCACCTGATCTCAATTCAGAGTGTCTCAGGTCATCTTTGTTGTGCTATCTATTATTTATAAACATTATTTTTAAAGAATTTTTAGATTAAAAAATGAAGTTCTTGTAAATCTAATCAACAGCGATGATGGAATTGCGAAATCTCATATGCTCACCAAAGATGCATTAATTTGATCAAAAATACAGTAAAAAATGCAGTAAAAATGTAGTAGTTTTTTCTGTTTGAATATATTTTTAAAAAGTAATTTATTTCTGTGATCAAAGATGAATTTTCAGCATCATTACTCCAGTCTTCAGTGTCAAATGATCCTTCAGAAATCATTCTAATATGATGATTTGCTGCACAAGAAACAGCTTTATTATTATTATTATCAGTGTTGAAAACAGTTGCTGCTTCATACTTCTGTAGAAACATTGGTACATTTTTGATCAATTTAATGCATCCTTGCTCCTTGCTGAATAATTTTTTTTCTGTAAAAAAAATATCTTACTGACCCTTACTGAACATTCAACATTTCAGTTTACTTTTGCATTAGAATGTTGCTAAAATATAATAATAATAACAATAATAATATAAAAATAATAATAAAATAAAACTCCATTTAAATTACAGTTGAGGTCAAAAATTTACATACACCTTGCAGAATCTGCAAAATGTACATTTTTTTTTTTTTACCAAAATAAGAGGGATCATACAAAACGCATGTTATTTTTTATTTAGTATTGACCTGAATAAGAATAAGTAATATATAAATATACATTTTATATATTACTTTTAATATATAAATGTAGATTTTACAGGGGGCAGCCGTGGCCTAAGGGGGCAGCCGTGGCCTAAGGGGGCAGCCGTGGCCTAAGGGGGCAGCCGTGGCCTAATGGTTAGGGAGTCGGGCTTGTAACTGAAAGGTTGCGGGTTCGAGTCCCAGGGCCGGCAGGGATTGAAGGTGGTGGGAGTGAATATCCAGCGCTCTCTCCACCCTCAATACCACAACTGAGGTGAGTCCCTTGAGCAAGGCACCGATCCCCCAACTGCTCCCTGGGCGCTGCAGCGATAGCAATATGGCTGCCCACTGCACCTGGTATTCATCACGTTATGGGGACCAAATGTCCCCACAAGGATAGTAATACCAGTAAATTTTGACCTTGTGGGGACATTTGTGAGGTCCCCATGAGGAAACAGGCTTATAAATCATGCAGAATGAGTTTTTTTGAGAAAGTAAAAGTGTGCACAGTCTCCTGTGAGGGCTAGGTTTAGGTGTAGGGTAGGTGTAGGGCGATAGAAAATACGGTTTGTACAGTATAAAAACCATTACGCCTATGGAATGTCCCCATAAAACATGTAAACCCAACATGTGTGTGTGTGTGTGTGTGTGTGTGATCATTTCTCACTCACTTCTCACCACTGTGTGTGTGCACTTGGATGGGTTAAATGCAGAGCACAAATTCCAAGTATGGGTCACCATACTTGGCCACATGTCACGTCCTTTCCTTTCCTTTTCCTTTTCCTATTTCACATAAAAGAAGTTTACATATAGTCCACAAGAGAAAATAGTAGTTGAATTCATAAAAATGACCCTGTTCAAAAATTTACCTCCGCTTGATTCTTAATACTGTGTTGTTACCTGAATGATCCACAGGTCTAGTTTTTTTGTTGTCGTTTAGCTATAGTTGTTCATGAGTCCCTTATTTGTCCTGAACAGTTAAACTGCCCGCTGTTCTTCTTCTTATGTTCTTCTTCAATTCTTCTGGTCCCACAAATTCTTTGGTTTTTCAGCATTTTTGTGTATTTGAACCCTTTCCAGCAATGACTGTATGATTTTGAGATCCATCTTTTCACACTGAGGACAACTGAGAGACTCACATGCAACTATTACAGAAGGTTCAAATGCTCACTGATGCTTCAGAAGAAAAAACAATGCATTAAGAACTGGGGGTAAAAACTTTTGAACAGAATGAAGATCTGAACATTTTTCTTATTTTTTCATTTAGTACTGCCCTTTAGAAGCTATAGAACATACTTACATTTCCCAGAAGACAAAATAAGTTAAATTTACCCTGATCTTCAAATTCCAAAAGTTTTTACACAACCAGGCATTGTGTTTTCTTCTATCAGCGAGTATTTGAAACCTTGTGTAATAGCTGTCCTCAGTGTGAAAAGATGGATCTCAAAATCATAGTCATTATTGGAAAGGGTTCAAATACACAAAAATTTGAAAAACCAAAGAATTTGTGGGACCTGAAGGATTTTTCTGAAGAACAGCAGACAGTTTAACTGTTCAGGACAAATAAGGGACTCATGAACAACTATCACTAAATAACAAAACACAGCTGTGGATCATTCAGATAACAACACAGTGTTAGGAATCAAGCATATGTAAACTTTTAAACGGGGTCATTCTTAAAAATTAAACTTTTTTTTTTTCTTTTTCTTTTTTTTGTGGACTATATGTAAATGTCTTTTATGTGAAATTCTTATTCAGCTCAGTACTAAGTAAAAAATAACATGGATTTTGTATAATCCCTCTTATTTTGGTGAAAGAATTAACATTTTGCAGATTCTGCAAGGTGTACGTAAATTTTTGTCCTTAACTGTATATTGAATTATTGTGTTGATTTTAAGCTTTGAAAGCATAGATCAGACTTTGTCCTCCATCTTGGATGGATTTTTTTTAACATTATGCTGCATAATGGGATTTTCTTCTCCATGAAAAATACATGCTACGCTGTCTGAATTTGTTATCTCAAAAGGCAGTATAATCATACTTTATGCATACGTTATGCCTACGATGCTTTAAGCTGCATGTAGGCTGCTCACTAAAGACATTTTGGCTGCATATGTTGATTTGTATAATTAACAGCTGAAAATGAGACATTATATGCCAGTGAGTCATTAAACTGGTTTCATATATATTTGCAATGCAATGGCGAAGCAGCTTTACAAAAAATAGAATAGTGCCATAAACCGTCTGTGAAGAATCCAAAAGCCATCTGTGGCTCTGTAAGATCCCAATGCCTACAATGTAAGCTTACCTAAAACTTTAACACTACTTTCTCACTGCCATGCACACTGCGTTGGAGTAAAATGGTGAATTGAATCCCAATGGCAAATATAATGGCAAAGTGAGAGATTACCTGCAAGAGGGAGAAATAAAGACACGAGAGGCCACGTCCAGCTGCGACACAGCTAGAATTCAGAGCGATTTGACACAGGCCACACATTGAGACAATCGGCTTAGTCTGTTACAAACACTTGGGAAAATCGTTTGCTGTTGCAGCTGAGGACTTGTCGGATTGTGGAGAATCTGCCGCCACTCTCAGCGCACAGGAGAGACCATCAGAAAAAAAGGGACAGAAAGAGAAAATGTGACTGTATGCTGGAACACTGGACTATAGACCACAGTTTGCCTGCCAGAACGGACAATAATAAAATAAAAATAAAGTCATTATTTTAATTTTCTTTGAGCACAAAAATTATTATTGTAGCTTCATAAAATGCGGTTGATCCACCAATGTCATGGACTATATTATAGATGTCCTTACTAACTTTCTGGGCCTTGAACGTGTCAGTTGCATTGCTATCTATGCAGGGTCAGAAAGCACTTGAAGATGATAAAGATCATGAAGGTCTTGTGGGTTTGGGTTTGGATTTGCAATGACATGAAGGTGAGTAATTAGTGACAGAATTTTCATTTTTAGGTGAACTATCCCTTAAGGAACTAAGGATTAGTTCACTTCCAGAACAAAAATTTACAGATAATTTACTCACCCCTTTGTCATCAAGATGTTCATGTCTTTTTTTCTTCAGTCGATCAGAAATTATGTTTCTCGAGGAAAACATTTCAGGAATTATCTCCATATAGTGGACTTCAATGGTGTCCCCAAGTTTGAACTTCCAAAATGCAGCTTCAAATGTCTCTAATTGATCCCAGCCGAGGAAGAAGGGTCTTATCTAGCGAAACGATCGGTCATTTTTTAAACAAATTGACAAATGATGTATTTTAACCTCAAATGTTCTTCTCTCGTCTCTGCAATGCGCATGCTTCAAGACAGTTAGGGTGTGTCGAAAAACTCTCGTTTTCTTCTTCAATTTCAAAATCGTCCTACATCGCTGTTTTCCCTTTTTTTTTTTTTTTTTTTGTAAAAACGGGCGTTTGATCTTCTTTGCATGTTCACTTTGTAAACACTGGGTGGATACTTCTGCAGAGATGTATGACGATTTTGAAGCTGGGGAAGAAAACGAGAGTTTTTCGACACACCCTAACTGTCTTGAACTAGAAAAAAAAAACAGTTCACGTAGACATAGACAAGACAAGCGTTTGATGTTAAACAGTATATAAATTGTCAATTTGTTTCGAAAATGACCGATCGTTTTGCTAGATAAGACCTTTCTTCTTCGGCTGGGATCGTTTAGAGCCCTTTGAAGCTGCATTTAAACTGCCTTTTGGAAATTTAAACTTGGGGGCACCAATGAAGTCCGTTTTCCTCAAGAAACATAATTTCTTATCGACTGAATAAAGGAATACATAAATGTCTTGGATGACAAGGGGGTGAGTAAATTATCTGTAAATGTTATGGCTGCACTGGAATCTACATTCACAAATAGTAATTTTACCATGCGTGTACCACGCTTAACCAGCTGTCATTGAGGCGCCAACTTGACTGACGCGCATACTGGCTCTCTCTCCTTTACCTTATAGAAACCTATAAGAACAGAAGTGACATATATCAAGACAAAAATATTCTGTTTTGAAAATCTGAATGGCAGGTGCTTCTGTCACAGAAACTGCAGTTTTGACAGGAGGAAAAAATAATGACAGCATATAGCAAACCACCTGCTGGAATGGGCAACACTAGCCCGTGGGAGTCATTAGAGCTGCATTACGATGCACAGGTTCCTACACACTCCTCAGGGGACGTCTAAAAGTTCACTCCACTTGACAAAATTCATTTATTTGAAATGCCCTGCAACCAAATCACACACATGCAGCTGCTGAACCATGGGCTTTCAAGTGTGCTCACATAATATACTTGTGTAAAATGATAATGTGTAAATTGATAATAATCAGCATATTAGAATGATTTCTGAAGGATCATATGACACTGAAGATTGGAGTAATGATGCTGAAAATACAGCTTTGCATCACAGAAATAAATTACTTTTTAAAATTGTAATAATATTTCACAATATTATTGTTTTTACTGTATTTTTGATCAAATAAATGATGGCTTGGTAAGCACCAGAGACCTTACTAGCCCTCAATTCCTTTTTTGAATGGTACACAGTATACAGTATATTTATAAACACAGACAGATAAATAGTAACTCTCACTGACAATGATTCAGAGAAAAGATAAAGCAGGAAAATATTGATGTCTGCTGTAAAGGTCACACATGTATTACATGGGTTCAAGAGGAAAGCAAATGCTCTTTTACAGATTCTTTGGCTACAGAAGGAGAAAGAGACTTGAGGAGAAATCAATATGAATGGCTGCCCACACAACACACAGAGTTTTTTTGCAGTCAGACTCAGTTGAAGTTAGGTTTCCTGGCCTGTTAGTTGTAGATCTTTGTTATTTTTTAAGTCATTTGTCAGTTAATGATCTCATGTCTAGATATAAATGAGAGTAATTTCTCCCACTAAATAGCATTCAGTCTTAATTACCCTTTAAATGCCTAAAACGATTGTACACGCAATTGATAGTCATAATAATGAATGCAGCAAGAAATGTTTTTCTCTGTATGGCATCATATAACCAGAGGGATTGCATTAACATTAATTTAGCATTTTTTTTGCAAATTAAAAAGGAAATACACTGCCAGTCAAAAGGTTTTGGACAGTAAGATTTGTAATGTTTTTTTTAATCTCTTCTGCACACAAAGCCTGCATTTATTTGATCCAAAGTACAGCAAAAACAATTTTGAAACATCTCTTCTATTTAAAATCAGCATTTATCTGACATAAAAACATCTGACATTATAATTAATAAATTAATTTTTCTAATTAATTAATTTATTTATTTATTTTGGGGGAAAGACATTATAAAATTAAAAATGTAAATTAATCAAATGTGGTAATAAAGACATTTATAAGGTTACAAAAGATTTCTATTTCAAATAAATGCTGTTCTTCTGAACTTTCAAATCATCAAAGAAATCTGAAAAGATTATACTCAGCTGTTTTCAACATAATAATAATAATAATAATGTTTTTTGAGCAGCAAATCAGAATATTAGAATGATTTCTGAAAGATCATGTGACTGGAGTAATGATGCTAAAAATTTAGCTTTGAAATCACAAAAATAAATTACATTTTAAAATATATTTTAAATAGTAAAAATATTTCAAAATTCTACTGTTTTTCTTGTACTTTGAATCAAATAAATGTATGCTTGGTGAGCAGAAGACACTTCTTTAAAAAAAACAAAAAATCTCACAGTTTGTTTCTCTCAACTGCAAGGATATATCACATAATTCTGACTTTATTTCTCAGAAGTGTGTTTACATCTCACAATTCTGAGGAAAAAAATCAAAATTGTGAGATGAAAAGGTCGCAATGACATTTTTATTTTTTATTCAGTGGCGGAAACGGGCTTCCATAATAGGACGAAAAAAGCATCACTTGCAAATGAGAGCATTGTCAGAACCAAAAGAAAAAAAAGGCCTGTGCTTTATTTTACTGTTTGGGGCGGGTGCAGGAACGCATCGCATCATTAGCTTCAATTGATCTTCAACGCTGGCAGAGCATCATTAACCCACGCCACAGGCAAGCAAATACTGAAGCACAAGAACTGCGACTCAGATCAGATCTCAGTACGATGTGTATCAATGAATGAATTTCCTTCAGTGTGTCTGTACATTAGTTCTCAGTTTCAGGCCTGCATATTTTAGCAAAGAAGAGATCCTGCAAGTTTCTGATTGCACCCTGCTGATTCATTCTGTATATTTGCAGGGAGCTGGTGGGTGCAAAGCCTCTTGGGAACGAGCGGATGAGTCCAGAGGCAATCAGACGAGGTGATGACAGGGGCACGGCTGCACACGGCCTCCTCCAGGTCGATAAAGCCATTACACACCCAAGCCAGGATCTGCCGAACAACTCCACCGCACAACAGCAATAGTGTGGGTTATGTTTCAGATTTTATAACTGGTCGCATCAATTATTTCTCTTTAAATCTGTCTGTGACCTAAAAAATGCAGCCTGGAGTGACATGCTATTAATAAGCTCTTCTGAGTTACTTTTAAGTGAAGGATTTTACCACGTATCTGTCGGGGCATTAAATCTAATCCAGATATGAGTCTGCCAGACTATAATGAAGTAAAAATGAGCCTTCGACAAATAATTGGTCATGTGCTAGTGTACTTTATGCTCTCGTCAATCTATTATGTAGCAGCCTTGATGAACTGAATAAGGCTAATGTGCTGTTAGCATAAATCAATGGAAGACAGGAGGACATGCTGGAGGGTGATGTATGAGATTTGGGACCAAATCCTTGGAAACAACATGGAAACTGGTCCTGTGCAGATTGACAATCAAGTAAATGTTGGTCCTAACTAAATATTGGTTTCTAACAATACAGTTGAGGTCAAAAGTTTACATACACCTTATAGAATCTGCAAAATGTTAATTATTTACCAAATTAAGGGGGATCATACAATGCATGTAATGTTTTTACGTGGTACTGACCTAAATAAGATCTTTCACATTTTGAGATCCATCTTTTCACACTGAGGACAACTGAGGGACTCATATGCAACTATTACAAAAGGTTCAAATGCTCACTGATGCTCCAGAAGGAAAGACAATGCATTAAGAGCTGGGGGTGAAAACTTTTGAACAGAATGTACATATTTCTTATTTTGCCTAAATATCATTTTTTTCCCATTTAGTACTGCCCTTCAAAAGCTACAGAACATGCTTGCATGTTTCCCAGAAGACAAAATAAGTTAAATTTACCCTGATCTTTAAATTCAAAAAGTTTTCACCCCCTAGGTTAATGCATTGTTTTTCCTTTCTGGAGCATCAGTGCATGTTTGAACCTTCTGTAATAGTTGCATATGAGTCCCTTGTTTGTCCTCAGTGTGAAAAGATGGATCTAAAAATCATACAGTCATTGTTGGAAAGGGTTCAAATACACAAAAATGCTTAAAAACCAAAGAATTTGTGGGATCTGAAGGATTTTTCTGAAGAACAGCAGGCAGTTTATCTATTCAGGGCAAACTAGACAAAAAAAGAATTCAAGTAACAACACAGTATTAAGAATCAATTGTATATAAACTTTTGGATGGGGTCATTTTTATAAATTTAACTATTATTTTCTTCTGTGGACTATATGAAAATGTCTTCTATGTGAAATGTCTTATTCAGGTCAGTACTAAATAAAAAATAACATGAATTTTGCTCCCTCTTATTTTGGTAAAATAATTAACATTTTGCAGATTCTACAAGGTGTATGTAAACTTTTGACCTCAACTATATGAAAGTTATAGTGTGGACATTTCTACAATTATACTAAAAGGCCTTCTTACTGAAAATGTGTAAACTATCAATCAGACAGCAGGCATGTAGAAGATTGTGTACATCTTTCAGCAAAGTTTTATCATACAGTCAAATATGATATACTAGACTTCATGCTTAAAATGTCTGGAGCGGAAATGATGTGATATTAAACTCATTCATTGCAGAAGACAAGAGAATAGCATGAAAGCACTAGATGCATATCCTGACAGTGAGAAACTGAATTCAATATTGTTTTAGTCACAATATTGATATCAGCTACTGTAGCTTGTCATGTTGACTATGAAGTCATTCATCTGCATTAAAAACAGAGGGGCGCCCATGTCCAATTATAAGATCTTAAATTCGCTATGTAGCCATACAGGGCGTCGCAAGAGCCTTTTACAGAAACAAGAGCCACAAATAGCTCTGTGCCCCAGTAAAATATCACTACTAAATCCCTGTCTGACAATAAAGATTAGCTTATCGACCAGAGAATGGTTTCCCTAACAATATTTCAGTATCCACGTCACGTGTGTTTGCTATCAGCTGTTTAGAATCGGAACTAGCGATGACGAATCAGTCTACTGAACAGTTTTTCTAAAAGGTTTAAAATTGTTCCCAATTCAGTTTGATTTATTCGTAAGATATAAAACATAAGAGTGCTAGAGGTGGATATTTAACTCATTTTAGCCTACGAAACAAACCTCACCGCTTGTTCACGATAAGAAGTGTAAGTGTGCTGTCTTTCTTTAAAATAAAAGCCACTTTATTATCTAATCAGTTATCCATTTTAAAATGTGCATCAGTGGTCCAAATGTAAAATATTTTGTGGCTCATATCAGTGTGTGTGTGTGTTGGTGATACATATCACTGTCGATGGGAGTTTGTAAATCCATTGTTCCTGTTATATTTGCCAATGTCCTTTTTGCAGTATAAAACCAACAGCTGTGGTGACATCATATTAAATATGTATAGCTCGGTTCAGTTCTCAGGGGGATACCCGAAGGGCTTTTCACGGCCTTTTGACACGTTGCTTTCCTCCACATACTAGAAATACTGTTATTTAAGGGAAAGATTCTATCAAATAGGACAGGCATTCATAAAACAAGTTTATTACTGAAATAAATTTGAGGATGCATGTGCTTTTGCAAATATCTAATATTTAAGGCAGTCTGTATTCACCTTTTTCTTCCCATAAGCGTGGGTGCGGCGATTTGTAAATTTTATGGGTCTGGTTTCTGGTCTCATCTGGATCCAGCTTTTTTTTTAGCTGGACAAAACAGTTGCTGCTTGTAATTGCAAATTGGTGTGTTTTACCATATTATTTAAATGTATTATCTTATTTATGAAAACACCGGTTTGTAGTGCGAACAGTTTTCCATTTACTGCACGTTAATAATGAACCAAAGTCTCACCCATAGGCTTACTTGCACGCTGAAGATAGGGATAGGGTAGTGATGGACTAAAGGCATGTTTTCTCAATTTCATACCTGGTAATGTTGAGATATGAGCGCTCAGTTAGGATGCAGCCACATTAGATTTTGTTGGTTACCTAACACAAAATGTAAAATCGTGAAAATTCCTGTTGGAATTACCAGAATTTGACCACAAAATGTACCATTGCACTCGCAGAGCAATGGTAAATGTGTTTGGTCTTTTATACGTAAGGTCCTTGCACACCGAAATTTTCACACATTATAAAATAAAATACAACCTCACCTTGTTTATACATTGCATCCAAAACTTTCGTCCATCATATATATATATATAGGATCAGATTGTTTTCTGTTTTTGTGCGTTAAAAAAAACGGATCAGGTTAAATTTTCGTACAAATTTTTTTTACGAAAATTTTCGACCTTTAAGGTCCACGCATACCAAGTTCTAAATTTCGTATGTGTTTTTTTTTTTTCATATTTGTCAAACCTCATCAAGCGCAGAACATCATGGTGGCTCTGAATTTCAAAACACCCTCTCAAAATGCTATGGATGCGATTTTTTTTTTTTTTATGACGTGACCCTTTGCAAACAAACAGGCGAGCTGACCAATCATAATGCCAAGTTCGTCATTTTGTCCGACCAACAAATCAGACAGGAGAGTATTGGTAAACTTAAACTTGAAAAATTGTGTGTTGACATGTTTCTGCGGTTGAAATAAAATGCATTCTGATGTTCATTCATGTTTTTTTGTGCTTTAAAGGGGTCATCGGATGCCCATTTTCCACAAGTTGATATTATTCCTTAGGGTCTTAATGAAAAGTCTATAATATACTTTGGTTAAAAATTTTCAATGGTTGTGTAAAACAACACTATTTTTACCTTGTCTAAATGAGCTCTGCAAAAAAAAAAATCAACCCATTTTAATGAATTGTTCCTTTAAATGCAAATGAGCTCTGCTCGCCCCGCCCCTCTCTTCTCTCTGTGGAATGACCAGTTCTACTCAGAGAGATTGTTTACATTAGCTGCATTTAAACGTGAACGTTGCTAACTAGTAGGTTATTAGGAAAGGTGACGAAATTCTCAAAAAAAACCAATATACTCACTTCAGCTGTAGGTGAAGCTGGATCACGAATGATTCACGGGAACATAGACACATTTATGTAGATCGGGAGACGCATTCCCTTCACAAACAAACGTAATCTACTGCATCTTCAGCGGCTCAGATGTCGGGAGTAAATGACGACCACTATGTTCATTATTACATCCAACAACACAACACCTCAGTCACTCAATTGGAAATATTCTTGTCTAACTTACATTCCTGCTCCGGCATCATAACAATGGAGGTCGGACTGTTACAGCTGATTTACTGCGGGTCTGAGGTAAGATGTTCATGTCAATCAACTATCGTGGGAGCGGCCTCTGAGCATCTGAGAACGGCTCGATTTGAAAAAGGGCATATTATTTTTACATATTAATTATAGGGTAGATTTGTACATATGCTGCCAACACACATTAATGTTCAAACAACATGTAAAAGTGAACTTTGCATCTGATGACCCCTTTAAGTAAATAAGAAAAGATGATCGGTTCACGTGTCGATTGATCTAATAAAGCAATACAGTGATCTGTCACAACACATTAAAGAGCCACAAAATGGTATTTATTGTTTGAATTTCATACAAAAATAACAACAATTTAAACGAGACCTCGTTTCATACCAGAAATAACCTGCTCTGGCAGTGTCTTGTCTGGCAGTGGGTTGTCAGTTTCCTGCTTTGCGATGTATTTTTCACTGTGTCAATCACGTTTATGCACTGCCTCAAATTTCGTCCTTCATAAAATAAACAAACAGAACAAAAAAAAAAAGAAAAAAAATTGATCAGGTTCAATTTTCTGCATTTTTCACATCCAAAAACAACAAACAAACAAACAAAAAACACACTAAAAATTTCTGACTAAAAAGTATGCAAGGATCTTAGGCTACATTTACCTAAAAAAACATGTTGCCTTTAAGTCCGATTTGAATTGCAAATGAAAAAAAAAAAAAGAAAAACAAAAATGCATTCATCATGTCATGAAGAATTATAATTTTCTTGATTTTACATAAACTGTACAATAAAGGTAGGTTATATATACTATGTGAATGATTATACCAAAACACAGTAATATATAACTTAAGAAGGGCTGTACTGACCCGTTAAGATTTTGCTTACATATTCCTTGTAAATATATTTTTTCTATTTTATTAAAAAGGTTTCAGAGGTAAATCAATAACTACAATTTTAACAATATTTCAAGTGTGATTTATGAGATTTGTTGTATTTTTAATCCAGTTTTTCTTTGTAAAAAGAAAAAAGTTGATCATACTGATTTTAAAGTTAAGGATTCATTAGTTTGAACATACATTGAACCAAACACTATCATAACATCTTAGCTGATAATTCAGTAGACTTTATTTTTAACAAAACATCCCATGTTTCGGTCGTGACTGCACATTTTCAGTAGTGACAGTAGTGTTTTGGCATGTTCCATTTTGTTACTGCTGAAACGATGACGTTTCAGTCGTGTTACGGTAGTGACAATTTTATGGGATAACACACACACAAAAAAAAAATTCACTACAGAAACTCCACCAAATGTTTCGGTAGTGACTGTTTCAGATGCTTTTGAACCTAGCTCAAAGATGCTAAGCAGCACATGGTTAGCAAGCACAGTTCTGAACAGTTGGACACATATAAAAACTAAATGTTATGAAATAACTCTCAAAAAAAGATGTGCTTAATTGCAGAAAAAAGGTGTTTGGTAGTGACACTCTTTAAAATTACGCACAGATTTTTCATACTTTTCAATACATTTACCTTAAAATGACGGGGTCCATCTACCATGTAGATATAAGAGAGAGTGACTCAAATATTTCCTGATCTTAAATGTAGGTGTGTAGTTAAAAAGCAGTTTCAGCCAATAGTCCATGCACGGTAGTGAGATGAAAATGCTGGACATTTATTTATTTATTTATTTTAAGCTTCATTATTTACAAAGAAAGTATACTTTTTTTTTTTAACTTCACTTTTTTATTATTAAAAAGATATTTTTAAAAACAATGGAATAAAATGCCAAAAAAAAAAAAAAAAATTCAATATCATTTTTATAAGTTGAAATTTAAGGGTTAGGATTCAGGGCAGCCTCCTCCCAATTGCAAGTACCCACTAAATGATTTTATATATTAAATATTTACATATTGTTGGTTTCAAAAGATAATTAAAAGATCTTAGTAAACATCTAAGATTTGAATACTTAGATGATGCTTAAATGCATTTTTTGGTTGTGGGACAGCAGTTTGCACCAATTGTGTAGAATGGCTCATATATGCCCCTTAAAATTGAGGGGTCAAAGACCTTTATCGTATCCAACAATTTGAAGAGGAAAAAAAACAAAAAAAAAAAAACAAATTTGTTTAGTTGAAATCAGCACTGCAGGAAGAAAATTCCTTTTCCTCCTAATTTTTACATAAACTGCTATGTTGACTGTTTTTGCAATATTGAGTACTGTATCACAGACATATCTCACCAGTCCTTTCATATACAATGTGTAGAGACAGTGTAAATAAGATTCACTGTGCAGTGAAGAGAGCTTTGTTGATTATAATGAAATTTAAGATTGTGATGAACCAAGATGAGTGACAGCTTTTAATGATTAAGGTTAAATAAACAAGTTGTTAATATTAAGTGACTTACATTGCTTGACTATAACACTAATGCCTGATTTTGCCCTATTTCGTCATCAAATTAGTTTGAAACAAGTCACAACTGAGCCGCTGCGTACCTCCATTCAAACACAGCGGTGTTTCATTCATGAATGAAACATGCATTTTTAAACAAATCTAGTGAGTCAATGACTCAATTTCCTATTCATAAAGACACTTGCTTTTTTCCTGAATGAATCAGCCGTTCAAACGAATCGAATGAATCAGTAATTAAATCAGGGACTTGCTGCCATCTTCTGGTAGTTTTAGTTTAATTTCTATAGTACCTTTTCAGTTATTTAAATAATTTAATATTTCTAGATTCAAAATGTATATTTAAAACATTAATCTCAACATGAATTTATAAATTTGATTGCACGCATGCCACCTCTGAGCCTCATTAAACATAAAAATACACCTACAAGCCACTTTTGTGTTCTTCTGTGCCACCTTTATAGTGCAAATTAATTTTGTTAATACTGATTTCATTTAATAGGTAACTTATTCTACTTGTTCTTATGCTACTGTATTTAGACATTTTAAAAAGCTTTTAAAATATAAAGAAACTGACATAAATGATGATGATATACTTTATTAAAAGTTAGAAAAGTACCATTACAAAAGGTTTAAAAATTATATATATATTTATATATATTTATTAGGGATGGGCGATATCTTATCGTTTGCGATATACCGGTAAAATTTTTCCTCACGATAAGAATTCGTCTTCCCGTGATAATAACGATAAAGTCTAGTTGCTGACATATTTTTGTGTGCGACAGTACGGAGTGACATGCTGAAGGCGGACGTAAAACTAGTATATCGCTAAATGAGGAGCTATTGTGCAGAAACTGTGCAGTGCGACAAAAATCGGTCTGAGCCTTGAATAACGTTAGCTGTTACTAGTAGCAAGTGTGCAACGCAGATTTGTGTGTTTGAGTCTGTTTACAAACCTATTGTCCGACAAAGATATCATTTATTGGCATGCTTTTTCTCTAAATTAACTTAATAACAGTCAAGTGTTTGAAATAACCTTTTGCGATCAGACGTGGCTTCGTATCACAGAATGAGACCAAAATCATACTGTTTTATAGTATTATAAAGGCTATGTCGATTAGCATTGCATTATAAATGTACTTTATCCTTATAAAAATACCTAAAACTGCTTGAAGAACACAGACAAACCATATATTGTAGCAATCGTATGTTTATTGTCTTCAAGTTTCCTCAGTTAAAATTCCTCTATCTGAGTTTTATTCACCTACAGCGATAACTGGATTAGAGATTCCTGAAGCGTCGTCAGTACTACTACTTCTACTATAAATCGTATGTGGAGTCTCTTTTGGAAGCCCTCCGGCTTCCAAAAGAGAAAAGAGCTTTACTGCCAAGTGTGTTTCACACACAAGGAATTCGTCTTAATGTTAGGAGCTTCCAGTACAGAAATAAAGATAAGTAGTAAAGATAATACTTTTCTCTAAAGAAACAGATTTCCATGAATTATTGTCATTGATATCATTATCGCAATAAATACCAGAAATGATCGTGATAGATTTTTAAGCCCATATCGCCCATCCCATAATATAAACATTTGATTTTATCAGATTTTTTTTTTTATTGATTAGAGGTGCTCCTAAAGTTGACTGTGCTCCTGAATGTAAGTTAGGAGCACAAGTGCTCTTAAAAAGAAAAGCAAGCATAGAGCCCTGTTATGTAAAGAACATTTAGATTTTACTCTGATACTTTTTGCTATGGAATACAATAAAAACATTTTCTCTCATTTTTATTGCCATTTGAAAAGATTAAGCTTGTTGCACTGCATTCAAGAATTTTAGGTTTTGTTCACAGCTTTCTCTAGGTTGTTAAACAGTTTATGTAATTGCTGTCCTCCATTGACATCTAGTGGCTCACCACAGGCAATGCATTAGAGTTAAAGTTAAATGAAATGACAATAAAAATTAAGAGTACTCTTTATAAAAAAAAAAAAAAATAATAAAAAAAAAAAAACTATCACCATTTATCCTTTTATTGATAACATTGACAAATACCCCAAGTATTTACACACTACATTGAACATTTTGCAGATAAGAAAGTCGCTTGAATCATTTGAGATCTAAAAATGCCTGTTTATTTCAAATCACAGTGTCACCTAGACATAAAAAAAAAAAAAAAAAAAAAAGTAACAACTGAAGGTGCAAATAAGAGCTTTCCCCAGCTTAACATTTGATCACTTGTCTCCAGTTAAAGCTGAAAATGTCCTTAGACTCTCCACACATAAAATTATCAATGTAATCAGTCAGAATTACACAAAGAATATAAACCACAATTCACAAACATCCTTTCAACGATGCATGAAGCTTATGGGGCCGAACAGAACTGAACCTTAAATATAGCAACATTGTGCATTTTGAAAGCTGGGAGAGTAGAAAATAAAACAGAACCAAGTCAACAGCCATACAGAAACACACCACCTTAAATAGTTTTAAAAGAGTATGTACTGCTACCACTTTGTTTATTGGTGAACGGTGTGGAAATATTTTGTTTTTGCCAATGCAGTTTAATAGCAAGCTGTAACAGGACCACCAGCAAACCCAGCACTGAGAGAGTTTGGTTGTCTAAAGTCAGAGCTTGCATGCATTGGGCAACTCTACTGGTGATCAGTTTATAGCAGCCTTGACATCAAGACCTCTTAGACCCAGACTTAACTGATACTAATTGGCAGCGAACAAATAACTTACTGCCCAATTAGGAGAAACAAGTTCTTTAGTCATCGTCATCATCGTCCTCTTCTTCATCCTCCTCCTCGTCGTCTTCATCTTCGTCATCATCGTCGTCATCCTTGGGTTTGGACTTGGCAGATGATGCCCCTCCACTTCCTTTTCCCTTTCCTCTGTAGTCCGCCATGTCCTGAGAAAATAAAACGCAACAACTTTACAACTACAAAATAAATAACTTTATCTCTCTCACCCAATTTAACACTACAATTTAAAATTATTTTTCTATTTAAGTACATTTCAAAACGATCTATTCTGGTGACAGCAAAGCAGAAATCAATCTCTCATTTATTTTTCCAACCACTATCCACATGAACAGCATTTTAAGAGGTGTCATGCTCCAACCTTCTGATACTTGTCCTTTAGTTTGTTGGCCTTGGACAGGAAAGGCTGCTTCTCAGAATCAGACAGATTATTCCACAGCTCTCCCAGCTTCTTGGCTACATCTCCAATGCCCAGACTGGGGTTCTCAGCCTTGATGTTGGGCCTTTGCTCTGCACAGAACAGGAAAAATCCAGACCTGGGGAAAAAGGAAAAAAAAAAAAAAACAAAAAAAAACATTTAAGTAACTTTTAAGTAAGGCCATATTCCATTTAGAATCAGTGAAATAAGTTATGAAAATGAGCCTTCTAAAGTGAAAGAGCACATACGGTGGCCGCCTTGGAGCATTAGGGTCCTTCTTCTGCTTCCGACCCTTTTTTCCTGGATTGTAGCTCATCATTTCCTGATCATAGCGGGCCTTGTCCTGTTTGGCCATGTCTTCAAATTTAGTCTTCTCTTTTGGTGACATAGTCTGAAAAAAACAAACAACAAAACAAAACAAAACCAAAAAATTTTTACAGTTTCTTTAAGCTGCCACTTGAAGTCGTTATTCTTTTTCCATTGGTTTTTATAGACGTCTCATGATTCTACTTACTTTCCATCTCTCTGAACACTTCTTGGAAAATTCAGAGAAGTTAACCGTGACACCAGGGTTCTTCTTGTTGTGCTCCTCACGACACGTCTTCACAAAATAGGCATAGGCGGACATCTTGCCCTTGGGTTTCCCCGGATCACCCTTTGCCATTATTACAAAGTCACTCAGCTATCACCACACCTAGAAATACATAGACAATTTAATAAACTAAAACAAATGTTTATTACTGAAAGGACAAATAAAACACGTCACATCCCTAGAGAGTCTCTTAATGGAGTGCAATAGTGTCCACCCACTTTTTAAGCAGCGTTGGTTCCAGAAATAAATTCATTTTTCCCTGAAATCCAGTGATTTTGAAGTAATCGTTAAAGAGATTAAAATCAAACAACTATGAGGTAAAAGTGAATCACAACATCACATGCTTTCATTTAAAGTCAAATGAAAGTCAAAAATGAAATTACAAGATTGTGTACTTAACTATACATTACATTTATTGCACTAATATATACACATTGCATTCAAAGTGGTTCGTAGACAGGCACTAAAGAACTCTTTTGATGCAAACTTCCAGTTCTTTGGTGGAAATTTCTTACAGAATCATGGGTAATGTAGTTTTCCACAAGGAGTTCTCAGGTTTAACAATAAAAGGTGGGAAAGAGGTTTAATTAATGCAAGCTGATGGCTTCAATAGAAGCATACACCATCGATTGCGAGCAGGTTTGTCCATTAAAAATAAGTTAATGGAACTTTTACTTAGTTTGCTTCAATACATCGCTCCTGTTCTGCACATCGACTAAGGTGCATTCAAACACGATTTTTATTTATTCCGCGTTGTAAAGTGCAAACTTATGACAGAAACTAAACTTTATTTTTAACCGTAAAGCTACAAATTAGTGACTATATCTAAATTAAGACGTCATTTAAACGCGAGACTAGTTTAAAAGCAAGTTACGTGTGAGGAGAAGGACTGACTGCTCGCTTCTCTTCAATCAGACTCCATTCATTAAAATGGCCTCTATCAGCGGCGAGGAACAATGACTTGCACATCACCATTTTCACAGCTGACACTTCGAGGACATGTCGACTTTTACAGGCTGCTAGGTAAACCATTTTAAAAGCCGTTTATTAGATACAATACCCCGCGAAACAACCTTTTGCAAAGTTTTACCAGTTCCACACTGCACGGTGAATCACGAATCCTACTACCGTGAAGGCTTGCGACATGAATATTAATCACGCACGGTGACGTTCGCCCCGCATAGCTGATTGGTTACCATGTGGGTGGGCGTATTTGGTGAACAAGCGAATTAACGAATCATACTATGGAAAAGGCGTTCGCCATGAATATTAAACGAAGTTAGGCTGTAGAACTCACGCAGGAACGTCAGCAAATTAATTAAAATTCATGAGCCAAACCTTCCCCATAGTAGGATTCGCAAATTCGCGCCCGGCACAAACCCGTTTATAACAAAGGCAGAGGCGAACCAGCCATGACTGGCACTGGCTGTCAACAGCGCTTTAACAGCTCAATGCTCTCCATAACTAGACAACATACAACGACGTAAAACTCTTACACAGCAAAAGCAGCGACGACAAACTGTGCACTTCACAACAGCCTTTTAGGCCATTTAGCACCCTGTGATTTTTGAAGCAGATTTTTACATCGCCAGCCATTTTAAAAGCACGTTCGTCACTCAACTTCGGTTTAACGGACAAAAACAAATGTAGCTTTACTAACCTGTAAATGAAAGGGAAACAGTTCAGAACTGAATGAATAAAAACACCTTGAATATTTAACCGTAAAAGAGTTTTTAAAAGGAAATCACGGTTAGTTATATATAAAATATGGTTTACGCACTCAAAAAGGCTTTGAATAATTAAATCAAGAGTTGAAAGAGAATATCAGGCCTTAATGAAAATGTTAAACCGGAGTGTTTTATAGATACCTTCTGATAGTGTTTGTCCTGTCGTCTGTTCTCCTCAGCCACACTAACAGCCACACTAACGGCCTCACGCTTCCTTCTCTATTACACCACACAGCCTCGCGCTAGCTCACTACGAGACCTGCCTGATTGGTCAGTCCCGGCACGCATTTAAAACAGCCTCCACAACTGTGGATTGGCTAAGAGATTATGCATATTCATGACCCGCTTTCCGCCATTGGACAGAAGCATAAGCCACACCCATTATTCAAAAACAAGGCGGGAATTGCTGTCACAACAACAGAAGTTAAAAAGGTCTGTGGCAAACCACGTGTGAGCGTGAATTACAGACAGTACAGTGTACTATACAGAGGAACTGTGTACTGTGCAATGTTTAGGGCGTGTGAATACCGAGTGGAGGAGAGGAAAATAGGGTAGTTTGTCTGCTATATGAAAACGAGGATGGCCTGCATAGAGAGAAAGACGGTAATATTAAAAAAAATTGCTAAAAGGGTTGTTCACAACAGTGTGTCAAGGACATACATTAATATTACTGTTTTCAATATTAAACTTAGTACAGTAACAATATTTGTTTTATTATAAATATTTGACTTAAACTGCATTTACATGTACTACGAGCCCATGTTTTTAATTATCAACAACATTTTGTCTAATTAACAGCAAATTTAAAGATGGAAAAATCAGAAATGTGATACTATGGATTATCAAAACATCAACATACTCAGTTATTACAAAATTGAGCTTATAAGAAATTAGATGTTTTAAAAATAAAATTACTACAAAACACTGGATATTACAAACACATTCAGAAAATAAAATATAAATAATATTAGGCAGTTTTTAGTAAACCTTATAATGTCATAGTAGTATTGAAATGCATTTGCATTTACATGGACTCTGAACCTGTTTTTTTTAAATAATATTTTGTCTAATTAACAGCAAATTTGCAGATCAGAAATGAGATACTGATTACCAAAAGCAGCAGAAATAACACATGTAGGATATTTTTTTATTCTTTGTACAACAAAATGTAGTTTTAAACATATTAACATACTCGATTATTACAATTTCAAACTTATAAGAAATGTATTTTTTTTTAAATAAAATTACTACAAAACACTTATAAAAAAATGGATATTACAAACACATTCAGAAAATAAAATACATACACATTAGGCAACTTTAAGTAAACCTTATAATGGCATAGTAATATTGAAATGCGTTTGCATTTACATGTACTCTGAACCCATGTGTGTTTGTTTTTAATATTAATATTTTGTCTAATTTACAGCAAATGTACAGATGGAAAAATCAGAAATGAGATATTATGGATTATCAAAAGCAGCAGAAATAACACAATATGTAAGATTTTTATTTATACAACAAAATGTAGTTTTAAACATTTTAACATACTTGATTATTACAAATAGAAGCTTGTAAGAAATTAGAAATTTATTATAAAATTACTATAACACGTTTAAAAAAATGGGTATTACAAACATTCAGAAAATAAAATATGTACGCATTAGGCAACTTTTAGTAAATCATACAATGGCATAATAATATTGAAATGTATTTAAATATAATAATAGTTTATCTGAAGGTGGCAGTTTATATACACAAATATGTCACTCAGTACCACACATTTTACATTATGCATGATTTTGAAGCATGTTACATTTCAATCAGTGTTGAGGAGTAATTCTTGTATAAGAGCAAGAACATTTTTGCTAAAGAAACTGGAACATTCATCCCATTTTTTGTACAAAGACTGTTTAGTTTTGGAAAAAAAAAATTATTGTTGTCATCAAGATTTGACCAAAAAATCCTCTTGGAATAGGCTTTCTTTAAACTCAGCTCTTGATGAAACTCAGATGTGAAAATAAACGACCAGTTTTAAAAAAAAAAACGTTCCCAAAAATATGTAATAAAATCAAAATACCCTTCACAAATTTATGCACAGAAATGTCTCTTTGTCGTCCAGGGTCACATATGTAAAATGTTTGTTGAACCATAATGCTATTTGGACAGTGGTTTTATGGCCTTTAGGGGGCACCAATGACCACACAGTGGTTATTATTCAAAGACTTACACTAAGATCTTATCAAACATATGTAAACATTGTTATTGTCCAACTGTGACAACAGAGATCGGAACAAATATAATGCTTTTTGACCAAGTTAATAAGATATGCTCAGACAGTAGTCTGCATGGGCATGCCTTCATGCTCTGAGGAAGACGAGAGAGAATGTGATGAAGCTGCATCTCGTTTTAACTCATCCACTCGCTTCTGCAACTCTGACTTCAGGACCAACAACTCCTTTAGACTCTGATGAACAGGAACCTGACAGACAGAGACAGGAAAAAAACAGCCTTTAGTGTGAAGTATGCACAACACAACATATTCAATTGTAAAGTTTATGTCTAACTGCATTGACAAACAGATCAAAATTAAATGGCCAATATGTTTTTTTGTTTAAATACAATTTTAGAAAATCATATCTAAACACAAATTATTATACTAGATGAATATTTAATTTAATAATTTACATTTTATTTTATTAATCAATAGGGCTGTCAGTCGATTACAATTTTTAATCAAATAAATGACACGATGTGTCAATTAATTAATCAAATTAATCGCAAAATAAATTTGACTGTGAAAATACCCACAAAAGATTATTTAATGCTATTTTTGTGTTAATTGAGAAAGTATCAAGTAGACATTACAAATTGTAGCTTTAGAAAGAAATATTTTGTTCTATTCAACATAAAATTTATCCCTTTAATGTTATTTTTATCATCGTTATTATTATTATTTAGTTTTTTTATGATTATTATATACACACATACTATATATATATATATATATATATATATATATATATATATATATATATATAAAATGAAATTATACTCTAAATAAGAAACTAAATCTATCAGCAGGTGGCGGTAAATGTCTTTATGAGTCATTTATTCATTTATTCGATTTGTTCAAACGCTGATTCATTCAAGAATGATGTAAATGGCTCTCTCGCTGATTCATTGTTTCATACAATTCATTCAAAAAAACATGGATTTATTCAGAAACTCAACACCGTTGTGGTGTTTGGAGACGTGCAACAATTCTTCTATGGCTTCAAAGGTAATGTTCTCTGCAAAATTGAGCAAAAACATAACATAGTGTTTAAAATCTAACACAATATCAGCTTCATATTTACTGAACTGTTGTATAAAATCACATTTAAGCTTGTGATATATCAGGACAAAATCAGCACTCGTGTCATATTGCTCTTGCTGCCCGTGTGATATGTAATATATATATAAATATGAGACAAAACACACACGGCATTCTTTTTGTGCATAACTGCATTTATGTAGTTTGTCAGTATATTTGTCAACTGCATGAAATATAGGATGGGGGCGGGGCCAGCGTGGTAACTGTGATAAGATATTTTAATTGCGTTATTTTTCAAAACTAAATAATCATGTTAATGCGTTAAACCGACAGCCCTATCAATTAATTTCTATTTTAAATTAATACTTAATTTGATTTTTTTAACACTCTTAGGGGGCAATCACATTTGCAGGGCAGTGGACTGAAAAAAAAAATGTCTAGAGATGCATTTTTTTTTTTTTAAGTCAAACTTCTTTTAACTTATGCACAAAACTGTGGCCTTAAAATCACAATAAAAATCGAAAAACATAACATTTTTGAATTTTTGGTGCAGCTTGAATAAATAATATATAATATAAATTAAAAATTAAATAAATCTTCATATAAAATTAAAATATTACCCTTTAGGGATTCCTATTTATTGTAAATAAAACCACATAACCAGTTTTGCCATATATTAAAAAAAACACATTTTAAATAAATTTTAAGACAATCCTAAGATTTTATTTAATTCTACTTAAAATACAAACCAAACTCAGAATCTTAACTGTTTTGAACTGTTACCAGAACTCCACAAAACATATTTTTCACCTACAATCCCTGAAGCACAAGTGGAATTAGTAGTTATTAAACATTCTGCCATAAACCATCATCCTCTGCTTTTCTCTGCTCACCTGTGGCCTCATGCGAGGGTTCCAGCGCACATAATAACTGACCCAAAGCTCTAGATGTCTCAGACTGGCTACTGGGTATAAAACATGATGCTCGTAGTTCACATACAGCGGGTTGGTAAATTCCTCAAGCTGGCTGTTCACATACGACCACAGAGACACGGTCTTGCTGTACACCTCCTGCAAAAAAAAAAAAAAAAATCAGAAATGAATGACATTAGAGTGACTAAATCATGACTTTAAAACCAAGTAACAGCTGCATGCGTTTGTTCTTGCCTTCGAGACTCGTTCTTGCTCACTGTTGTAAAGAAACGTCCCAAACAAGCAGCTGTACAGGTGATCAAGCACCGTGATGAGAAACAGCTCATTGAATTCAAATGCAGAGGGAAACTAGAGAAAAAGGAGGACACTTATTATAACATCATACATTTGTCATTTTATTTTTCTCTCATCTCCGCTTTTCCTCACCTGCCGGGTCATTTGCCAGACACAGTCGATAAACTGCACAAAGAGAGGTGAGCGCTCAGAGTTTGCATGATTCCCATCTCCATGTCCCACACGCTAACAGACAGAAAGACAGTGAGATAACAGCACATGTTCGGTGCAGAATGTCTTTCTCCATATACACAGGATGTTACTGACTGAGGCAAAGCGGTGTCCGAAGCTCAGCCACTCCTTCTCCAGAAGCACCTGGAAGCCCCTGAGCGAGCGGTAGTGCGCGTCCAGCATGAGCATGGCCAGAGAGGTGAGCTGAGCCGTGCGGTCCCATCCATCGCTGCAGTGCACCACCACTGACGTCTTACCAGACTCGATTCGGTCTGCGATGCGCACCGCACCTGCTAACAAGAGCTACAGAGAAAACAGTTGGTCATTTCGGTGGATATTGTCCCAAAATGTTGTACCACTTTTCACCGGAGCTTACGCTACGCCTACGTCCTACATCATCCGCTGGAACGCAACTCTCGTGAACGCGTGTACGACAGTTAGTGGAAGCTAGAGATTACGATTTGTTAAATTTTAAATATTGATATTTTTCTTACAAAAATGCATTGATTTGCTTCAGGAGGCCTTTATTAACCCCTTGGAGCCACTTGGAGCACTTTATGATGGATGGATGCACTTTATTGGACTTTAAAATCTCAACACCCATTCACTGCCATTATAAAGCTTGGATGAGTCAGGACATTTTTTTAATATTACTCCGAATGTATTTGTCTGAAAGAAGAAAGTCATATACACCTGAGGTGGCTTGAGGGTGAGAAAATCATTTTCAATTTTGGGTGAACTATCCCATTAAGATGATTTTCAATTTGACAGTTCATCAGATTCAACCATCAGATAGCTTATACATTTTAAGCAAAAGAAATATTTTAAAGGGGTCATAAACTGAGAAACCAAAATTTCCTTGATCTTTTGACATATAAGAGGTCACTGTACTATAAAAACATCCTGTAAGTTTCAGAACTCTAACTTTGTTGTTAGTCTAAAAACAGCTTATATTGAGGGCAGTCCACCAAAACAACAGCTTTTGAAGTGTTTCTATATATGATGTAATAAGTAGATAAGCGCCACCTCCACAAAAGAAAATCGACATCGCTGCCTGTTTAGCCCCACCCACCGATTCACGCATAATGTTTACTTGAGAGGCAAAACGCGCAGGTCTACACAGAAACCAAACAATAAAGATGACTCTGAATACAACAGGCGGCTCTGCAGTGCCAATTTGCAGTGCCAGTTTGTCAAAATGCAACGTCTGTCTGATGTCTCAGATTGACAACAATTTACTATATCTGACGTCAACCTGATTTTCATTTTCAACCAAAATGGAACGTATGCCCAACGTTGGAGGTTGACATCAATCTGACGTTGGGTTCTGATGTCAACCCAATTTTCATTTTCAACCAAAATGCAACATCAAACGTCCAACACTGGAGGCTGACGTCAATCTGGTGTTGGATTCTGATGTCAACCCGATTCTCATTTTCAACCAAAATGCAACGTCTGTCCGACGTCAAAAGTTGACATCAATCTGACGCGGTTCTGGCGCCAACCTGATTTTCATTTTCAACCCACATGGAACGTATGTCCAACGTTAGTTGAAGTCAATCTGACATTGGGTTCTGACGTCCAACCCTATTTTAATTTTCAACCAAAATGCAACATCTGTCCGAGATTAGAGGTTGACAGCTATCTGACGTTGGGTTCTGATGTCAACCCGATTTTCATTTCAACCAAAATGCAACGCTGTCCAAAGTTGGAGGCTGACTTCAACCTGATTTTCATTTTCAACCCAAATGGAATGTATGTCCAACGTTGGAGGTTGAAGTCAATCTGACATTGGATTGACATCAATATGATTTTGGGTTCTGACGTCAACCCTATTTTAATTTTCAACCAAAATGCAATGTCTGTCCGACATCAGAAGTCGACAGCAATCTGATGTTGGGTTCTGATGTCAACCCGATTTAATTTTCAACCAAAATGCAACATCTGTCCAACGTTGGAGGCTGATGTCAACCTGGCGTTGGATTCTGATGTCAACCCGATTCTCATTTTCAACCAAATGCAACATCTATCTGACGTCGGAGGTTGACATCAATCTGATGTTGGGTTCTGACATCAACTCGATTTTTTTAAGTTTTAACCAAGACGCAATGTCTGTGAGACAGTGGAGTCCAACGTCAATCTGATGTTATACTGATGTCTGGTGCCTGCTGGGTTGTCTCTTCTTACAGATCGTTTGAAATGTACTAAGTTATTTATGTTTTTTAAACCTATATCACAGTGGCGTCTATCTATGAGGAATGAATGTACGCTGTTAGCCACTTATAGCAGTGGGCGTTTACTTCTGAGCCTACAATCTGCCACGCCTAATCAAACAGAGCATTCTGCTGAGGGAGTTTAAAACACGCCAGACAATAGCTTATTACATCTAAATTATGTTTTTTTTTTTTAATGTAAAAATCTCGATAACATTATAAGTGTGACCTCAGAAAAGAGTACAAAATAAAAACAAAGGCAGTTCATGACCCCTTTAAAACAGCAAACACAGAAACATCCTTGTGACATATCCACATATTCTCACCCTGATGTATTCCAGCCAGTGCGTAGAGTCCACAGATGAGAACCAGCGTTGTTGGTCGATAGCAGGATACACCACCTCCTTGAGTTTCCTCAGGGATTCTCTCATCACGTGTATGTTGGGGATCTCCAGAAAGTTTAGCTCCACATTAATGTAGAAACTTTCATTCTCATATCCTCCATCTTTGGCCTATATAACACAAGTTATATCATATCAGCTATTCCAAAAAAACAGCTGCAGTAGCTAGTTTGTTGCTGGCTCAAGATGGTCTACCGAATGCACCAGTGAATTACCAACTAATGACCAACCAGAAACCAACCACCATGTTCCAAAACACATCAGCCAGGTTAAAGGCTGGAATACACAACAGGACTTTTGCCCTAGCTGGGCAAGTTGACGCTAGTTTCAGAGATTTAGAGCCATTCAGCAGATTTTGGTTAGTCATAGTTTAGAAGTTTCACAGAAAATTGCTTGTATCATGTGCACAGACTGTCATGCATCTTTTAGAAACAAGGCACATGTTTCTGCACGAGTTTGTTGTATTCAAAAGGACTTGAAAGTCTAGTAGTGAGTGATCCTCAGTCATTTAGATGCCTGTATGATGCCCAAACATTTTCTCTATAGTGATTTACAAAGTCAACAAATGTGTGATGCTGAGTGTTTTAAAATCCGTTTAGATACAGTGCATTCCAGCCTCAAGAGCCATCACACACATGATGCTATACTTTGTAAGGGGAACATGTTTTAACATGTTATCATAAGCCTATAGCATTACTGAATTATCTATGAGATTTCTATCATTTCTTTCATGAAAATACTGCACTGAACTTATAAGAAATGTTCACAAGCCTTGTCTTGTCCTCATCTTGACTAATCTCAATAACATGCAATATTATTCTAAAATAGATGAGATACTAGCTGAGGGAGGATGCTTATTTTCCTCATTTACTCTCATGTTGTTCCAAATCTGTATGACTTACTTTCTCCTGTGGAACATCAAAGATGACATTGTGAGAAATGCGTTCTCACAATACAATGAAAGTATCTGGGCTCCAATTGTTCTTTGGTTCCCAGCATTCTTCAAAATGTCCTCTTTTGTGTTCCACAGGAGAAAGTCATACAGGTTTGGAACAACATGAGGGTGAGTAACTGATGCAAGAAGTTTCATTTTTGCGTCAAATTTCCATTTAGCTTTAGTCCAAGTTAAGCCTAAATCTGGTTCAGTGAAACCATTTATTATACATATTTAGCAATTAAGACTACAATATCTAAATAAATTCAGACACTAAAACAGGTTGACTGAATGATTTCTCATGATCTTATGATTTAGACCAGGGGTGCCCAACCCTGTTCCTGGAGATCTACCTACCTGCAGACTTTAGTTCCAGTCCTGTTCCAACACAGCTGTCTGTAATTATCAAGTGATACCTAAGAGATTAATTAGCTTGGTTCAGGTGTGTTTGATCAGGGTTGTAGCTAAACTTTGTAGGATGGTAGACCTCCGGGAACAGGGTTGAACACCCCTGATTTAGACCTTCTCTCTAAAGGCTGAAATGCATAAAATGAGTTTTGTGGACCTCATATAAAATATGAAGAGTTCAGATGCAAAACCACCTAAAAGCCATCTGGGTCAAAAATGAGATAATGATACTGAGTGAATGCTCTCGACACATATTATACGTCCATCCAATACTTTTACTTCAAACTCGCCAAAATCCCATTCTCAGCCCAATCAGAAGTACCGGTACTTACATAGAAACCTATACAACTGAGCCTGATAAAAATGCATTTTTTAAAGAAAGATATCAGATGGATTTAGGGGCTTTTGCATCTGAACTCTTCATATGTTATTTTTTTCTTTTAATCGATGAGTTGGACCTGGTAGCAAGAAAAAAAGTTAACCAGTGTCTGGCTTTCCTCAATGCTGCTGTAAATATAAAGGGTATACACAAGACTAATGTTTATGAAAGAAGCCCGCTCTGCTCACCAAAGCTGAATTTATTTGATCTAAAACACAGTCAAATACTGTGAAATAAAATAAGGGTTTTAAATAAGTTAATTTATTTCTGTGATGCAAAGCTGCATTTTTAGCATCATTACTCCAGTCTTCAGTGTTACATGATCCCTTAGAAATCATTCTGACATGCTAATTTGCTGCTCAAGAAACTTTCTTACTATTATCAATGCTAAAACAGTTATGCTGTATTTGTGGAAAACATGCTAAAGTTTTTTAGGAATCTTTTATGAATTGAAAGTTAAAAAACAGCATTTATTTTACTTTTGTAACATTACAAATGCATCAATTTAATGCATCCAAAAACTCTTACAGACCTCAAACTTTTGAATGGTAGTGTGTATGCAGTGTTTGTTTGTTAAAACACAGTTTCTTACTTTGTTAGTGTCAGCCACAGTGCTTTGGCGAGCATCAAAGATGCAGAGCTTGTGAGACTGAGCATTGGCGTCGAGTATGGTCTGCAGGTACCGCTCATCCTCCCTGCAGCGGCGATCTGATGGACCCACCTGCGGCTGACCGCAGCGCACTATGGTGGCCTGACTCTCAGGGTGAATCCAGGACAGCACCTGACGCAAAGTAATAATGTTTAAGGACAGTAATGATACAACAAATCAAGCCGTGTTCAAAATGTAAAATCATAGTTAAACACTGCTGTATGTTCAGTATTACTGAAGTCTCATTGAATTATTATTTTAGCTTTTTACATTATTTTTTTAAATTACTTTTTATTTTTATATTTTCCATTTTCACTTAAGTTTTAGTTAAAGTTTTAGTCAGTTGGTCATGTGTTTTTGTAATCTTTATTAGTTTTTTCTTTTAGTATGTCAAGTTTGTCAAACAAAGGTCTGTAATGAAAATGGAACTGTGCAACAAAATCCACCTTTTAAATTTAAAAGTAATTTGTTATCTTACTGGGAAACGGCGTTTGGCCCTAAAGGCTGCCACTCTCTTCAGTTCATCTTCTGTGACGTTTGAAGGCAGAACCAGCAGAGCGGGATACGTCTCGCACAGTTCATAACTGCTGTTGACTTTACTGATAATCCAGCTCTCGTTTGGAAGACCCTGCCATTGTCCACAACATTGACACAGGTACATCAGAACATAACACCAAAATAATAACCTGTATTAACACATACAGTTGAAGTCAAAAGTTTACATACACTTTGCAGAATCTGCAAAATGCTAATTATTTATCAAAATAAGAGGGATCATACAAAAATGCATGTTGTTTTTTTTATTTAGTACTGACCTGAATAAGAATTTAAATTTTTTAGATAGGACAGTGGAGATTGACAGGAAGCTAGTGGGAGAGAAAGACAAGGGGTGGGATCAAGAAAGGTCCACAAGGCGGGATTCGAACACGGGACACCCGAAGCGTAACTGCGCCACATGTCGGCACGCTGCCCACAAGGCTATCGGCACTCACCTGAATAAGATATTTCACCTTAAAGACGTTTACATATAGTCCAGAGCAGAAAAAAAAATTTTTTAAAAAAAACTTTATAAAAATGACCCAATTCGAAAGTTTACATACACTTGATTCTTAATACTGTGTTGTTACGTGAATGATCCACAGCTGTGTTTTTTTGTTTAGTGATAGTTGTTCATGAGTTCCTTGTTTATCCTGAACAGATAAACTGCCTGCTGTTCTCAAAAAAAAAGGCCTTCAGGTCGCACAGATTCTTGGGTTTTTCAACTTTTCTGTGTATTTGAATTCTTCGAAATGCTCACTGATGCTTCAGAATGAAGTACAATGCGTTAAGAGCCGGGGGGTGAAAACTTTTTTTAATTTGAAGATCAAAGTAAATTTAACTTATTTTGTCTTCTGGGGAATATGTAGGTGTCTTCTGTAGCTTCTGAAGGGCAGTACTAAATAAAAAAAAAAAAAACGATATTCAGGCAAAATAAAGAAAGTACACATCCTCATTCTGTTTAAAAGTTTTCACCCCCCCGGCTCTTTGTGCATCGTTTTTTTTCTTCTGGAGCATCAGTGAGAGTTTGAACCTTCTTGCATATGAGTCCTCAAAGAAAAGATGGATCTCAAAATCATGCAGTCATTGTTGGAAAGGGTTCACATACACAAAAATGCTGTTTTTTGTGTATGTGAACCTGAAGGTTTTCTGAAGAACAGCAGGCAGTTTAACTGTCACTGAACAACTATCACTAAACAAAAAAAACACAGCTGTGGATCATTCAGGTAAAAACACAGTATTAAGAATCATGTAAACTTTTGAACAGGGTCATTTTTATAAATTCAACTTCTCTTCTCTTGACTAAACGTAACGTAAATGTCTTTATGTAAAATATCTTATTCACATCAGTTAAAAATAACATGCGTTTTGTATGATACCTTTTATTTTAGTAAAATAATTTTACATTTTGCAGATTTTGCAGGGTGTATGTAAACTTTTGACTTCAACTGTATACTTTGCATATGGTGAGTGGTGATGACAGTTCTTACCTGCCTCTTATACTCAGCAACCGGGTCGTAGATCTTCCAGCCATCTTCTGGAAATGTCTCTCGGTACTTAAAGGCAAAAAGAGGCTGAAGGAAGAGAAGGAATGTGTGTCATTAAACACACTGAAACAACTTCAGCTAGTGCACACGTGTGGGTGTTTTTAAAGAGTCGTACCATGTTGTGGGAGAGAGGGAATGCGTACTTTGACAGTATGCCAAACACCTCCAAATTGCTCTGTCCGTCCTTCTTGTACGCAAACCGGGGGTTTCTCAAGTCCTGTGAAAAAAAAAAAACAGGAATTAATATTTAAAAATGTGTTCAAGAGAATAAAAAGAATTGAAGATATGAAAAGGAAGAGGCTGAGAGTCAATGAAGAGTGGAGAAATACTGATGTGTCCTTTGCCTTGCAAACTATCTCAAGTCCTTGAGTGTTGTCTCCGTGACTCTGAACGGCGACAGACTCCAGTCTGCTTATGGCTCCGAGATTCACATCCAGCACAAATGGAGGATCCTTTCCCAAACACATAAACAACGTTATCAACCAACCAAAACATTTGTGGTTGCTATCTCATGGTCTGAGATCTGAGAAAACACTCTGGAATTAATTTAGAGCTTTAAATCAATCTACTGAGCCAGAAACTGTATTTTACAGAGATCATGGTTGTGTCCTAATTTGCATACTTTTAGTGCATAGTAGATTTATGTACTTTGCAGGTCATAAAAAATCTACAATTTTGAGTATGTACAAAGAGCGTATGCCAGTATTAAATGGATAGCTCACCTTCAGTTGCTGGTCCCCACTGTCTTCCACAGTGTGAAAAAAAAAAAACCCTATGCAACTGATGGCAAAAGCTAAACATATGTATTTCTGAGTATTCAGGTAGAACCTTTTTGCACAGAAGTTGACATGAGGTAACACCACAGTGTACTTTCAACAGCGCTAGTACACTGTTGTCAGTTTGGTGTGTCACTGCATTTAGATGCTGTAAAAAGAAATAGAAAATGTGTTTACCCGCGTCAGGCTTTTAAAGAAGAGCTTGTAGTCAGTGATGGTAAGTGTTCCTCTCACAACCCCAGAGAACGGACAGATATACATGACATCTTTGACTGTAAAAAACACCACAGCACACAACGGTTATTTACCACTGACATGAATATATAGTGTCTACAAACAATGACAATTTTTAGCCTTTTCTACTGATCTTGTGACCTACATATTAAAGAAGTCCACTTCCAGAACAAAAATTGACAGATAATGTACTCATCCCCTTGTCATCCAAGATGTTCATGTCTTTCTTTCTTCAGTCGTAAAGAAATTATGTTTTTTAAGGAGAACATTTTAGGATTTTTCTCCATATAATGGACTGATGTGGTGCCCCGAGTTTGAACTTCCAAAATGCAGTTTAAATGCGGTTGTAAACGATCCCAGCTGAGGAAGAAGGGTCTTATCTAGCGAAACGATCGGTTATATTTATAAAAATAATACAATTTATATACTTTTTAAATGTCAAACGCTCGTCTTGTCTTGCTGTGCCTGAACAGTGTTTTTCCGGTTCATGACAGTTAGGGTATGTCGAAAAACTCCCATCTCATGTTCTCCCTCAACCTCAAAATCGTCCTATATCGCTTTTTTTTTGTTAAGGGTGTTTGATCTTCTTTGCATGTTCACTTTGCAAAGACTGGGTCGGTGCTTCTGCAGCGATGTAGGATGATTTTGAAATGATTTTTGAAGTTGAGGGAGAAAATATGATTGGAGTTTTTCGACATACCCTAACTGTCTTGAGTCGGAATACACAGAGTTCAGGCAGTGCAAGACGAGACGAGCGTCTGAGATTAAAAAGTATTTCAATTGTATTTTTTTAATGAAAATAACCGATCGTGTCGCTAGATAAGACCCTTCTTCCTCGGCTGGGATCAGTTACAACCGCATTTGGGATAATTTGAACCCGCATTTAAACTGCATTTTGGAAGTTCAAACTCGGGGCACCATATCAGTCCTTTATATGGAGAAAAATCCTGAAATGTTTTCCTCAAAAAACATAATTTCTTATGACTGAATTAAAAAAGACCGGAACATCTTAAAAGACAAGGGGGTGAGCACATTATCTGAAAATTTTTGTTCTGGAAATGGACTTCTTCTTTAGCTTACTATTTCTTATTATGATTGGCTTGCTATGCGTCATGATGATTTATACTAATACATCAGGTAAAAAGACGCTCAATTATAAAAGCGCAAGTATTAAGGTCCTTACCAATAGCTTTGATGGTTTCTCCAGGAACACGTGGAGCCTCTTCCATCTGAGCCTGCTTATTTCCTTCTCTGAGTGCCTGTCACACAGTGAAACAAACATATTTTGATGATTATTTGCATGTTCCTATTGGAATATTCCAGTATCAGCATAATTTAAGCATGCAGTTGTGGACATTCTGAATAAGGTATTTAAATGATAAATAATTCTGATTAATATGCCAGTGGTCCTATTGGGATTTAAAAAAAAACCTAGAATGTTGGCATTATGTGTTTTTTTTTTTTTGAAGTGAATGTATTTTACATGACACTTACAGTAGGGGAAAAATAAATTTTAATGGTAGGTTTATTTGAACAGTGAGAGACAGAATAACAACAAAAAAATCCAGAAAAATGCATTTCAAAAAAGTTATAAATTGATTTGCATTTTAATGAATGAAATAAGTATTTTATTTCTAAGATTTCTGGCTCCCAGGTCACAGAAGCAATCAATTAATCACATTCCAAACTCTCCACCACTGCCAAGACCAAAGATCTGTCCAAGGATGTCAGGGACAAGATTGTAGACCTTCACAAGGCTGGAATGGGCCACAAGACCATCGCCAAGCACCTTGGTGAGAAGGTGACAACAGTTTTTTAGATCACACCAAAATCAACTCATCTCGCTGTGTTTGGAGAAGGAGGAGGAATGCTACCTATGACCCCAAGAACACCATCCCCACCGTCCAACATGGAGGTGGAAACATTATGCTTTGGGGGCATTTTTCTGCTAAGGGGACAGGACAACTGCACCACATCAAAGGGACAATGGACGGGCCAATCTGTGGAGGAAGCTGAAGGTTCGAGTTGCCAAATGTCAGCCTCAAAACCTTAATGACTTGGAGAGGATCTGCAAAGAGGAGTGGGACAAAATCCCTCCTGAGATGCGTGCAAACCTGGTGGCCAACTACAAGAAACGTCTGACCTCTGTGATTGCCACCAAGTACTAAGCCACGTTTAGCGAAGGGGTGAAATACTTATTTCACTCATTAAAATGCAAATCAATTTCTAACGTTTTAAAAATGCCTTTTTCTGGATTTTTTGTTTCTCTCACTGTTCAAATAAACCTACCATTAAAATTATAGACTGATCATTTCTTTGTCAGTGGGCAAACATACAAAATCAGCAGGGGATCAATTTTTTCCCCACTTTACATAATCAGAATATGACCACAATTTAAATAATGCTTACCCAAAAACTTGCCTTGATATCTCTATGATATTTTGGTTCCTAAACACAGCCCGTGTCCCTCCTTGATTAAAAGTCCATAACATTTTTTCCATTTACAGAGTAAAAGTGGTGTTGGACAAACTCTTAAAGAGATAGTTCAACCAAAAGTGCAAACAGCTGTTGGTAGCCACTGACTTACATAATATAAAAAAAACCCATAATGGCTACCGTCAAATATTTGGTTACTAGGATTCTTCAAAATATCTCCTTTTGTGTACAGAAGAAAGAAACTCCATACAGGTTTGGAACAACACAAGGGTTAGAAATCGATGACAGAATTTTAATTTTTGGATGAACTATACCTTTACGTTTAATACCACAATGTACAATATTAACAGTGATGCTTACCTTACCAAGTGCCATGATAGTAAATTATTTGGAAACCTCTAACAAAACACACAAATAAAAAATAAATAAATAAATAATGTATGTGGTTTCCTTTGCTACCACTCCCAAACTTTAAGTTCTCTCTCCGCCTAAAGCAAACAGTCCAATGTTTGAGGTTGTAAACTAAACACGGAAGGCAGAGCTGTAATTTAGGACACTGAAAAAAACTGACAGTATAAGCAAACTGCTGATGACGCAAATTCAGCATGAGAAAAATATTTGAGATTCATATTTTTTGGATCCTTTCATTAACTTTGACAGAAGGGAATATGCATTTCCTCACATACAGTATACTTAAAAACCTCAGCAACCACACAGCAACATTCTAGAAATCATCTACAACACTCCAGCATCTTGATGGTAAATTTAGCACCAGTATCTAGTAAAATCTTATCTACATGTAGTATGAAAGCATTTTGATTACTTTTCAGATCTCGTGAATTACAAGCCAATGGCTCTAAAAGTTCATTTTCTGTGAGTACACTGTTGACAATGAGCAGTAGGGAGGGCTCATGGGTCTGCTCCACCCACAGTGACACAACTGTTTGGCAGCTTGATGGACACAGAGGAATCAGAGAATTCAGTCATTCTGTTAGAGTCCAGCTGCAAGACAATGACGGCACTGTGGAGTTCAACAGGCTTGACCTTTAACAAGACAAAAGATCTATGGAGATCGGTTCAGCATTATGCTAATAAAGCCCTGGAAAGATGGCACGGGGTGGTGATATTTCATAATGGCATATGAGTCAAAACATCTGTATTTTCCCCCTCACACATTCAGTTATCTACTCTGGAGATTCAAACACAAATCATGCTCTTCTGACAGCATCTGTGGCACAGAAAAAAAACTGTGTACAAACATACAAATATATATCCAAATATTACAATTACAAAATTAGTTCATTATGTTCTGATACAAAGTTTTGATACAAAACAGACAGACGGTTTTTTTAATAGTTAGATTTAAGGATTAGGATTTAAGTCTGTGACAGACAGACAGACAGACAGACAGACAGATAGACAGAGACAGATGAAACTGTCTGAAATTCAGTCTGTTAGTAAGTTAATAATCATGTCAAATAGTTAACAGAGTCTCACACTCACACACACACACACACACACACACACACACACAGAAAGAGACTTGCCGAAGAGGGGGCAGTCTGCTGAGGGTCACTGTCCAAGAGAAATCCTTTAACCTCCACATCACAGTCCTGCACCAAAGAAACACCACAACACCACAGAAAAACAGAGAGTGATGAGGAAGGAGAAAGAAGATAGAGCAGAAACATTACAGTGCATGTAATCACCCCAGAAAGCTTGTGGAATCATTCATTTCAAGATACTATACGATCTACAAGCATCCATGGAGGTGTAACGAGTTTAAAAGGCAGGGCAAATGCGACTGAAAACTACTGAGTGTGACTATGAAAAAATAGGAGCACCAGTGTAAAGTGTAAAGAGAGTGTAGATAAGAGATTGATTGTGCAGTGTAGGGAGCTTCATTGATTATAATGGAACTTTGTGAGATCTCGATGAACTGAGTGACGGCTGTTATTGATTTTTAAGGGAGTTTGTAAATGTGATATTGATTTAATACAACAGTTCAATAAACAAGAAGTTAATATTTAGTCACTTACATTGTCTGACTATAAAATTATTGCCTGCTCTTATTTCCTCGTCAAAAATAGTCTGAAACAAGTCACAAAACTGAGCCGCTGTGAATCTCCATTCAAACACAGTGGTGTTTTGTTTATGAATGAACCTGCGTTTTTAAACAAATCCAGTGAGGCAGTGATTCAATTTCCCATTCATGAAGACAGTCACTTGATTTATTCCTGAATGAATCAGCTGTTTGAAGGAATCAAATGAATGAATGATTCACTAATTAAATCAGTCGCCACCTAGTTTCATTTTTAAAGTATTTTTTCAGTATCTTTTCATTTAATATTTACACTTTTGTATTCTTCTGTGCTACCTCTGTAGTGCAAATGAATTGTGTTATTACTGATTTCATTTGATTGGTTACTTATTCTTATTCTATATATCACTTTAAATCACTTTAAGGAGTCAAATATCACCTCGTAACGAGAAGGCTAATTTTTGATCAGATTTCTGATCAAATTTTCTATTTTTTTATTATTAATTAGAAGGTGCTTCTAAAATTTTGACTGTGCTCCTAAATTTTAAAAGTAAGCATAGAGCCATATAGAGGTCATATACATTTTATCATTTTCCCACTTTTCATACTTTCTCAGATTTCTGCGTTCAAGGTTTCTGCGTCAAAAACAATGAACAGAACACTGTGATACTGGCTCTTTTTTAAGGAAAGCTAAGAAGATGACTGTATATTAACCCTGTAAAACCTGACAAATAAAATATATTTAAAAAAAAAGAAAGAAATGGAACAGTTTATCGAACCATTAGATAAAACGTATTTGAAAAACGTTCTTCATAAGACATTTATGGTTCATATAGTATGATATAGTAAGAATATGGAGCTCGTATTGAGGACAAAAATACCTAACATTTTCCAAACTGAGCAAAATATGCAATTTTGTGCCGTTTCTGATATGGTTAATATATATATATATATATATATATATATATATATATATATATATATATATATATTAAATACTTAAACTTCATAGTTTTTATTGTGGAGGGCAAACCATACATAATGCAATGCAATGCTAACTGAGAGATGTATAAACAAATGTTCCTCAAAAGCCTTTTGTATCATATTTGATACATCTTAACATAAAAAAACGATGTATGGTCAATGATGAATCAAGTAAACCTCAGTTCAGTAAATGTTCATAACAATATAAAATGTATTTTTATAATTACACTAAAAGCCCTTTATTTGCTTAAAGTTTAAAATATGGTAGTGTAAATAGCGAAAGATTCTATTAACACACTGTTAAAATAGCAGGATATTCTGCTATTTGTACTACTTTTTGCAAATAGTGGCAATTATCTGCACCTCAGTATTGTATTACATAATAAAACAGTATACAATAACATATTGACTGTAAATTATCATTTTAATTCAAATTATTAAATGGATGCCACCTTATTGGGACAATATATGCCCTACCTACATCTACCCTAACCAGCAGTGTTGCCAAGTCTGCAGTTTTCCGACGGAATTGGGCTACTTTACTATTGCCGCAGGTTGTTTTTCATGTTCGCGGGTTGAAGCGACCCCAATAATGTTATATTTAGCCCCAGGAATGTGAACTGTACCAGGGGAAGCTCACCAAAAATGTGTATTTTACCCCCCCGGAATGCGATTTTTACAAGGGGAACCCCCCGAAACGTGATTGGGCTAGTTTTGAGTTGGGCGAATTTTCATTCAATCATTCATTCCTTTTATTTATAAAGCACTTTACAACTGCACCTGCAGACCAGAGTGCTGTACAATCAACATAACATACAATCAACATACAATACTTAAAAACACGAACAATCCAAATAAAAAACACAGATAGTAGCCCAACTCCTCGAAAGCTAATGACAAGAAATAATTTTTTTACCCCAGATTTGAAGGATGTAATGTCTCTCATCTCAGATGGAAGGCTATTTCAAAGCCTTGGACCTGCAACAACAAAGGCCTGATCTCCTTTCAGCTTTAAATGAGTCCGTGGTGGATTTTGTTGTGAAAACCTGGCAACCCTGCTAACCAGATACTTTATTTTCAACTTTTAGATTATTCCTTCATTTTTATTGAAAATAAATACCTTTCTGATGTGATATGAGATTTGAAAAGGGCGAAAAAAGACCCAGGTCGATCGCAAAAAAATGATGCCACTGGCGCTATGTTTAGACTCCCGTCTTTTGTAGTGTTGACAACTCCAATCACACGTTTGTGGGTGGAGTAAGTGTAAATAGCTTCTGCCAACAAGATGGGCTATTTGTACTTTGTGTTAAAATATGAAGCAAATGACAGAAGGCATTAGTAGATTGTGTTTTGATCATCAAAACATCAAAAACACATAATATCTATGTTTCTATACAGGTTATTTTCAGATTGGGGGTGGATTTTTGAGTTCTGAAAGTTATAATTTGCTTTCATAATGAATTCCTTTATTTCAAAAGATGAAGTAAAACTGAATTTGTTGTTATATAACCCCTTTAAAGAACAGAAACAGTGTGAAAATCAGAAGTTCTGCAGGATTAACAGAGAAGCTGGTCTCAACTCATAAGGGATCAATGTAGTATTTTTTAATCAGTCACTTCTGGGAAAATATAAGACACGTTTGTTTAGAACTGTTTTGGACTGTTTCTGCTTGTAAATGTGCTTTGTTCTGTAAATATTTCTCTTCTAATTCAGATGAGATTACTTTTTTTACTGGTGAATGCAATTATTATGGGCAGAGGACTCTTTTAGACAGAAGAAAAACTTAAATGATGGATGTGTTTCCTGCAAACATGCAGCTTTTTGTTTCACCACATGTTAATTTACACATATAAATAGTGTGGATTACTTGTGAATTATTGTGAAGTTTTTATCAGCTGTTTGGACTCTCATTCTGACGGCACCCATTCACTGCAGAGGATCCATTGGTGAGCAAGTGATGCAATGCTAAATTTCTCTAAAGAAACAAACTCATCTACATCTTTGACAGCCGTTTCAGCCAATTTTCTTTCTGAGTGAACTATTCCTTAGTAAAAGAGAAGATTATCAAAAATTATCAGTCAACTGTTTCGTTCACACAATGCTATCACATGACTCCAGATGCCCTTATTGCATGAGTTGTCTGGACTATTTTATGATGCTTTTATAGTCCCATGATATGGCCAGAGAAAAATTAACCTTTTATGTTCCACCAAAAAGGTTTGGTAACAAAATGAGTAAATATTGAGAGAAGTTACTTTTTAATGTGAACTATGCATCCATGAAATAATTTTATCAGCATGTTCTGATCCACTGTGTTTTCAAGACAAAAACAGCAGTGTGCTGCCTCTTGCATAAGAGTATATAAAGTAAAAGCAATGGGTGGAGATCTCTGGCAATGCATAAATAAAGAAAAAAAAAACAAGAACCTGTTTTGAGTTAGTGAGCATTTACCCATTTCGTTATATTGTTTGCTTCAGTACAGTCTTCTACCTCTATAAATTACCAAACTGTGATGAAATATAAGCAAAAACATTAATAAATCAAGGAGCATAAGTGTCACGAACATCCACATAACATAAGTAGACAACTAATGCAATCCGAGCTATATGAGATCTGTGTTGTCTCAAGAGGAAAAGTGTTTTAATATATTTTAAATACACACACACACACACACACACACCATACCTTGTACTCTCTGGAAATCATCTCTGAGCTGATGGGTCCAGAGATCTGACTTGACATAGTGGCTGCAATTAGTTGTTTGCACCATTCAACATGAGCCCCTGTGGGACTATAATGTAAAAGTATTAATAAGTTACATATATGTCTGACAGTAAGATATTCAGAAGAGCACGGTTTTCGTTTACGTTCAGCTGGCTCTTATTTATCCCAGAAGTATGAATACATCAACAACATTCATCATTCTGAACTATGTGCCATCAGATAGTTATGTTGCATGTATAGTTTAGATGGACTATATATTTATACTATAATCTCGAGCACTGGCTAAAAGTTATGGAAGCCCGTTTCTGCCACTGAATAATAAAACAAACTTTCTTCCAGATTTTTTTTTCACAGTTCTGGCTTTTTTTCTTGCAGTTGCAAGTTTATATCGTATAAGTTTATATTGCAATTCTCACTTCTTTTCTCAGAAATGTGATCTTGCAATTCTGAGAAAAAAAGTCAGAATTGCAAGTTTATATTCAGAACTGTGAGATAAAAAGTCACAATTACCTTTTTTATTTTTTTATTTAGTGGCGGAAACAGGCTTCCATAACAAGCAGATCATACAATCATACAGAGATCATACAAAATGCTTGTTATTTTTTATTTAGTACTGACCTGAATAAGGTATTTCACATGAAAGACATTTACATATAATCCACAAGAGAAAATAATAGTTGAATTTATAAAAATTACCCAGTTCAAAAGTTTACTGTTTTTTGTTTAGTGATAATTGTTCATAAGTCCCTTGTTTGTCCTGAACAGTTAAACTGCCTGCTGTTCTTCTGAAAAATCCTTGAGGTCCCACAAATTCTTTGGTTTTTCTGAATTTGTGTGTATTTGAACCCTTTCCAACAATGACTGTATGATTTTGAGATCCATCTTTTCACACTGAGGACAACTGAGGGACTCATATGCAACTTCAACACTCATTGATGCTTCAGAAGGAAAAACAGTGCATTAAAAGCCAGGGGTGTAAACTTTTGAACATAATGATGTGAACATATTCACTCCCTCCACCATCAATCCCTGCCGAACCTGGGACTCGAACCTGCAACCTTTCGATTACAAGCCTGACTCCCTAACCATTAGGCCACGGCTGCCCCATGTGGCCAAGTATGGTGACCCATACTCGGAATTTGTGATCTGCATTTAACCCATCCAAGTGCACACACACAGTAGTGAGAAGTGAACAAACACGCACACACACCGTGAACACACACCTGGAGCAGTGGGCAGCTGCTAAAATCATTAGGCCACAGCTGCCCTTCGTGTGAAAAGATGCATCGCAAAATCATACAGTCTTTGTTGGAAATGGTTCAAATTAACAAAAATGCTGACAATCCAATAAATTTGTGAGACCTGAAGGTTTTTTTTCTGAAGAACAGCTCACAGTTTACCTGGACAAACAAGGGACTCATTAACTACACTGTAAAAAAAAAAAAAGAAATTGTTCCAAAAAGTTGTTTCAAAATTTGTTAACCTGCTGCCTTTTTTTTTTTTGTTTAATCAACTTTAAAATGTGAAGTTACTTAATGTTAATTTACGTGACAACTGGAATATTTTAGTTGACTAAACCAAAAATTTTAAGGCAGCGGGGTAACAAATTATTTTTAAGTTGATTTTGACTTTTTTACAGTGTACACAGTGAAAAACAGCTGTGGATCATTAAGGTAACAACACTATTAAGAATCAAGTGTATGTAAACTTTTGAACAGGGTCATTTTTATAAATTTCAACTAATATATTCTCTTGTGGACTATATGTAGGGCTGCACGATTATGACAAAAATCATAATGGTTGATTATTCCCTTGAAATTGTAATTGCGATTATAAATTAGGATTATCACAATTTACATTGAATGATGTTTTGAATAGCTTTATACCATTGATTGAAGCAACTGCATGGCACATTTTTATATATAGTTTCTTCTCTAAATATGAAAAAGTAAAAATTTAAAAATTTAAACAATGAGAAAAAAAAAACCTTAAGATAACCTGTAGGAAAAATACATACACTCTTTCACACCCACACAGCTTAAGAAAGCAGAATAATGTAAGTGGATTTTTTATTTTATTTTTTGGAATTGTGCCTTTGAACGATTACATAATTGTGGCATCTGTAATTGTAATCACGATTACAAATTCGAGTAATTGTGCAGCCCTAACTATATGTAAACGTCTTTTATGTAAAATGTCTTATTCAGGTCAGTACTAAATAAAAAATAACGTGCATTTGGTATGATCCCTCTTATTTTGGTAAAATAATTAACATTTTGCAGATTCTGCAAGGTCTAACGTTATGCAAACTTTTGACCTCAAGAGGAGCATTCAGCATTTTTAATATTTTTCAAAACCCCCGTTTATGTGAGTGCACCATTAAACAACATGTTATCCATTTTTTTTATTATGAAGGTTATAAGTCATCAGTATTGCTCAGGCTGATAAAATGCTTTCTTATCTGCATGTCTAGTGTAATATGTCACAACATCCCATTCAAACAATGTTAGCCCACGGGTTTTGTTTGCATCAAGTCACTCAGTAACTAACACGAAGAACGCGGTAAAACACACCTGGTTTATGACACTCGCTCTACAACGCGACGCGAAGTACAAGAACGCATCCATATAATCCACTAGCGTCGCGTCGCCTAACTAGCAGTGTAGAGGGGGTGTCATAAAATATAAATGGGTGTTATTGGCACTGACCTGTCTGGAGTTTCAGCGTTTGACTGTGTGGAGGTCGGTCGCTTGTCCATCCTCTACTGTAGGCTTACAGAAGCGCACAATAACGCTATGTTGCATATCCAACGCTCATCGTGTGTCTGAATGAGCAACGCTTACCTCTAAAACTTAGTGACTCGCTGTGACTCGAAATCATGAATCCTACTACGTCGAAGGGAAACGCTCATGAATACTAATTAGGTCTGTACTGCTTAAGCTCCCAATGGTGATGGTCTGCTTCTGAATATTAATTACGTTGCGTCGATAGTTTCCAATGGCAAGGACTCCGCTCATGAATATTAACACTCAGTCTTCAACACAGTAGGATTCGTAAACTCGCCTCCCACACCGCCACGCCAGCGCTAATAAATATCTACAAACTACGTTACCCAAAATGCAACAGGGCAAGCAATGTTCGAATTACATTAACAATACGGCTTACTATAATAATAATTATTTTTTTAAAAAAGAAAGAACGTCACTAGCATTGTGTGGGGGGTTAACGCCCATCTGGCTCTGAACAAATCTATTCTTCCTCCAAATCCAAATCCTCTCCAAATCCCAAATCCTGCCTTCTCAGCGATGCCCAGGTAATAAGGAAAACAGAAATAAGATGTCCTTACACCTATGCTTTCATAACGTCAATTTTTATTTATCTATTTTTGAAGTGTTGAATCCTATATAACTTACCTACTATTTTATGATACAAAATCCCTGTTACCTCTTTATAAACGAACACAAATGCATTTTTATATGTTATGTTGAAAAAAACAACCTGCACACATAGGATTACAAATCTCAGCGTCTCAGACACATATACACTACTGAATACTTTGTTGCACTGTTACAGATTAGAAGGAGCAGAAGGCAAGAGATGAAGTGGGATCTGGACCGTCCACACATCTTTATGGCCCCTAGAATACATTGGTTCATTGAGCCACCGGGGGTTTGACAGTCTTGTAAGGTATTTCAATTTGAGTTCAGTCAAGCAGGCTGCTGTTTCCAGCTCTCTCAACTCTTCACAGGGAACATCTTCAGAACAACACCACGTCTCCCCAACATCCACAAGACCTGCATGTATACAGTGGTAAATACACAAACACAAACTTCAGTGGCACATAAATACATATGCAAATAATGTCAGAAAGCAGAGGATAAGCTTGATAAGGAGCTAATTAGAGAAAAGCTTTAAAGAAAAACCTTTTTATATATTCTACCAGTCAAACATTTTTTGGGCAGTAAGATTTTTAAAGTTTTTTAAAGAAGTCTCTTCTGCTCACCAAGCCTGCATTTATTTGATTCAAAGTACAGCAAAATCAGTAATATTGTGATATATTTTTACTATTAAAAAAAAACTGCTTTCTATTTAAATATATTTTAAAATGTAATTTATTTTTTTGATCAAAGCTAAATTTTCAGCATCATTACTCTAATCTTCAGTGTCACATGATCCTTCAGAAATCATTCTAATATGCTGGTTTGCTGTTCAAGAAACATTTATTATTATTATAAATATTATTATTATCATCATATTTAAAACAGTTGAGTACATTTTTTTCAGGATTCTTTGTTGAATAGAAAGATTCAAAGATCAGCATTTATCTGAAATTAAAAAAAATTGTAAAAATACACTATACCATTTAAAAGCTTGGAGTCATCATAATTAATGAATTAATCAATTAATTATTATTTTTTTAGTTAAGAAGCTACAGAAATTAATGCTTTTATTTAGCAAGGATGCTTTAAATTGAGGAACCATTGGCGTTTTAGTCTGTATGTAAATATGTGATGTTGTGCATTCTGTATGTCTTTTAATTATTAGTTGTTTATCTTGTCTACTGTATTGTCTGTGTTATTGGACCATGTGTGTCCTTAATAAAGTTTTGAAGATGATCAAAAGGGATGTCAAAGACATTGTTACAAAAGATTTCTATTTCAGATAAATGCTGTTCTTCTGAACTTTATATTCATCAAAGAAAACTAAAAACATAATACACAGCTGTTTTCAACATAATAATATATGTTTTTGTGCAAATCATATTATTGGAATGATTTCTGAAGGATAATGTGACTGGTGTAATGATGCTAAAAATTCAGCTTTGAAATCACAAGAATAAATAACATTTGGAAATATATTCAGATAGAAAACAGGTATTTTAAATAATAAAAATCTACTTTGGATCAAATAAATGCAGCCTTGGTGAGCAGAAAAAAAAAACTTCTTTAAAAAAACATTAAAAATCTTACTGTTCAAAAACTTTTCACTGGTAGTGTATACACAATCTTATAAATAACAATATACATAATGTTATAAATAAAATAATATCTACACCATAGTTGAATTTTTTATGTTTATTATTTAATTTATATAAATTAAGAACATAATAAATCCTTACATTATATAAACATTAAAATGATTAACAAATCAATGTACACATTTCACCTGCTATAACACCACGCCCGAACCTTTCTCCAGACTCCAGCAGTTCCTCCGTTTGCACGGTTGACATTCCCAGTCTTTCCGTGAGGATGAGTCTCCAGTCCTCTCCTTCCCAGCTCTTCTGGGCGATGTGAACCGCTAGAGTGCAGTTCTGCAGCTCTGACAGCAGGGGCCGCCAGCGGCTCTCTATCGTTTTCACCCCATTCAACACAAGAGTAGCATACGGCTGACGAAATGACAAGCAAGCCACCTCTAAACTCATAATGTAAATGGTGTGACTTTAGAAAATATAAAATAACACTTTGCAAATACAGCGCATTCGCACAAGTACTTTATCAGATATAGGTAACGCTGCAATACATTATGTAACAACCTAAGTCTAAACGCGTCTTGTTGAACGTTTCGGTAAAGCGCTTCCTGTTTTTTTAAAACGTCTCTCCAAAAAAGACAAGACACTGTTAAAAGGTTAAGAACTGACGAAAGAAACAGCGCCCGCTAGTGCTATGATTTAAAACGACCATTGCTGGCAATACAAATAAATAAACTGGGCAGTCACAAAACTACAACAGGTAATATACTATTCATTAACGTATCTTTGTGGTTTACATTTATTTAGTTTATTTCACAGTTTTAAGTTCTTGTGGGTTTTACAGTACAATGGTTTACAAAATTCTCTCAACTAATACTGACCAATGTAAGACAATTCTGAACCACTGCACCATGCTGATGAAACTAAGAATACAACAGACTGTCTAGTATTAAATAGAACATCTCATTTGTTTAGTCAGCCTGTCCCACAAGCCTAGTATAGTATCAAACCTAGTATAGGTCCACAGGTTGCTTTCTCTCATGGTTGATCCTTGTGCCTCCAAATCTGCTCCTCATGTCCTCAAAGAGAACTGTGTGTACGTGACTCCATCTTCCTCTGTTCCTGGAGCTTTTTTTGGGCCTGATGACTCTACCCTTTCACTAGGGAAGGGAGGACTATCAACCTTTGTAGTGTTTCCAGCTACTGCTAAATTTTCAGTCCCATCAGTAGCTGCTTTCATGGCCCGTGAGGATGTACAGGTTGCTCATAGCAGACGGATCATCCGTAGGAGTACTTTGCAAGATAATATCCCTGTAGTAACATTAAATAATTAGTATATGATTTCATTTGTCTGTTGCCAAAAATGTTGCTTAACTACCATGGCTAAAACATACCTAGTTGTTCCCAAAACCTGAAAAACCCGACTTTTGTCTGTGATCTCCTGGGTAACCTGAGGTGAACAGCATAATATTTCATTATTTCTTCCTTCCTCAGGCATGAGTGAAGCCATCATTGTTGTAGACGACAGGTTTACCTCATTAGTTTGTAAACTCCTTCCTTTCAGACCATGTTTCCAGAAGACAAGAACACTGTCCTGTAGACAAACTACAAAGACAACCACATTACCACCAGATGCAACAGAAAGAGCAAACATAATTATCAGCAATGAAAGCCGGCTGTGTTATTGCCTCATGCCAGCTTCATATGGGCTAAAATGTGCTCTTGACTTCAGTTTAGTTTTTCTTCTCATGCACTGGTTTGCTAATGTAAAGTCATCAGTCAAATGATGCAAATTGATGCTTATTAGTATGGTTGAATTGGATCATCAAAGGTAGTAAAGACACTGATTAATAAAATAAAATTAAATACATAATTATAGCAAGTTTGCATCATATTCTGAGTTTGCATCTCACTGTTTTTATTCATCTTGAGGAATACTGAATCTGTTTTTGTGCAAGCTAGATGAGCAAATGCACGCTCACATTTAGTCTAGAACTATAGTAACCATTATGTTTCCCCAGCACATACAAAACCTCTGCATTTACTCCTATTTCTCTCAACATGGGGACAGGAAAGCTGTCAGTCAATAAATGGGAACACAAAATAACTGGCTTTACTTATTTGAAAAAGCAACTTGGATATTTTATTGTAAATTAAAAAGCAATGCATTACTTCACTACTTGAAATCAGTCATCTGATTATTTAACTCATGTTACTTGTTCTCCAACTAGTGCAAAAACTGTTCTAAGAAATGCTTGATGATTGACTGCTGGCCTGATGCGTCACATCCTTAACAGGACTTACCCAGCGTCTGAATGGGAAACTCAAAAGCAAGTTCAGACGTCTTCTGTTGACTCGGACATCCCTGCAGATTCACAACCTTCACTGTGTCTGAAACAAAATGGTTTGTTAAAGAGTTTAGGTAGTAGAATGTGGAATGTAAAAAACCCCCAAGATTTAGAGATGTTTTTTTTTTTTTATAAAGATAACCTTCGATAATTTTGTAATTGTTGTTTTAAGCTTAAATTATCGAGTAAGTCACTCACTTTGCAAAAAACAAACAAAAACATGTCTTTTTTCATTCACTGCGTGATGAAGCCTACTAAAATGCAGTTTGAATGCCCCGAAATATAAAGTACTCTTATGTAATATCAATAAATATCCCTGTATGATGCACTACCAGTCAAAAGTATTTTTTTAAGATTTTTTAAGTTTATTAAAGAAGTTGCTTCTGCTCACCAAGGCTGCATTTATCCAATCCAAAGAACAGCAAAAACAGTAAAATTCTGAAATATTTTTACTATTTAAAATAACTGCTTTCTATTTAAATATATGTATTAAAATGGAATTTATTTTATGTAATTTTCAGCATCATTACTCCAGTCTTCAGTGTCACATGATCCTTCAGAAATCATTCTAATATGTTGATTTGCTGTTCAAGAAACATTTATTATTATTATTGTTATTATTATTATCAGTATTTAAAACAGTTGAGTACATTACAGGATTCTTTGATGAATAGAAAGATTTTAATTGTAGATTTTTTTTTTATTGTAAGGAATTATAGAAATGAATACTTTCATTTAGCATGGATGCTTTAAATTGATCAAAAGGGATGATAAAAACATTAATAATGTTACGAACGATTTCTATTTTAGATAAATGCAGTTCTTCTGAACTTTCTATTCATCAAAGAAACCAGAAACAATACTACTCAGCTGTTTTCAACATAATAATTATAATGAATTTTTTAAAAATATATATATAATAAAAGCAAATCAGAATATTAAAATGATTTCTGAAGGATCATATGACTGGAGTAATGCTAAAAATTCAGCTTTAAAATTACAGGAATACATTTCATTTTAAAATATATTCAAATACAAAACAGTTATTTTAAAATAAATAGTAAAAATATTTACTGTTTTTGCTGTACTTTGGATCAAATAAATGCAGTTTTAGTAAGCAGACTTCTTTGAAAAAAACTTTTGATTGGTAGTAGTGTGTCATTTTTATTCTTGGTGATTCATAAAATGCAATTCAGTAGCTACCTGTTTTTGATAATTAAACACAAAAAGCATATCAAGGAGCACAAAATTAATAACTGTTGCTCCTGACAATATATTGGGTTCTTATGAAGTGAAACAACATAATGTTGTAAATAATGTTCACTTTCTTGCACAAACGATCAAGCATTTCTTACTTTTCAGTGCAATGAGAATTGTGTCCCTGTCGAGTTGAATCATTTGCTTGACCTCCAAAGACTCACCATCTGTGAAATCACATAACTCAGTCAAGAAAAACACACTATTGATCCATCTATGTCATTGTTGCAATGCAAATCATGTTGCTCATTTGAAATATTCTTCATATAAATACTTTACACTGTTTTGTAACAGTGTTTTGTGTGTGACTGTTGAGGTGCAACACCTGGCAGACTTTGTGGCGTGTCATCCAGGTGGATGATATCAAAGTGGATCTGTCCAGGGTTGTCTTTTTGCAGGGGGCGGCTTCTCACCCCCATGCAGATCTGGGGCAGCTCTTCTGTTTCCTTTACCAGCAGCTCAAAGATGGGCAGAGACTCTGGCAGAATCAGAGCAATGTGCTGACAGAGAGACAGGAAAGTTATGCAACAGTGCAGATATTTTTAACATTTCCATCACTCTTATCTCTCATTTCTCACCTTGAGCTGCATGAACTTCTGCAGAGGTTCATACCACATTAGCAGGATCAAGCCAGTGGGAACAGCGGCACAAAGGAAAACGCTGTCAGTGTAGGGGTTTCGAACTGGAAGGAGAGAAATAATCATTTAAATGTGCACGAAATGCCTAGAGAATGATTCACACTCCTACAGAGGTCACTGGTCCTCACCCACACTGCATCTTCTACAGCCCTTGGTGTCTGGGATCTTTACTGACATGGCATACTTCCTGGAGAAAGAAAATTATTATTGTCACTTAAAGGAGAAGTCCACTTCCAGAACAAAAATTTACAGATAGTGCACTCACCCCCTCGTCATCCAAGATGTTCGTGTCTTTTTTCTTCAGCCGTAAAGAAATTTAGTTTTTTGAGTTAAACAATTCAGCATTTTTCTCCATATAATGGACTGATATGGTGCCCCTATTTTGAACTTCCAAAATGCAGTTTAAATGCGGCTTCAAACAATCCCAAATGCGGTTGTAAACGATCCCAGCCGAGGAAGAAGGGTCTTATCTAGCGAAACGATCAGTTATTTTCATTAAAGAAAAACACAATTTAAATACCTTTTAATCTCAAACGCTCGCCTTGTCTTGCTCTCTCTGAACTCTGTGTATTCTGACTCAAGACAGTTAGGGTATGTCGAAAAACTCCAATCGTATTTTCTCCCACAACCTCCAAAATCATTTCAAAATCATCCTACATCACTGCAGAAGTACCAACCCAGTTTTTGCAAAGTGAACATGCAACACCCTTACCAAAAAAGGTAAAACAGCCATATAGGATGATTTTGAAGCTGAGGGAGTACATGAGATGGGAGTTTTTCGACATACCCTAACTGTCATGAACCGGAAAAAAAAAGTTCAGGCAAAGTGAGACAAGACGAGCGTTTGACATTAAAAAGTATATAAACTGTATTAATTTTATGAAAATAACTAATCGTTTCACTTCCTTGGCTGGGATTGTTTACGAGCGCATTTGGGATCATTTGAAGCCACATTTAAACTGAATTTTGAAAGTTCAAACTCGGGGCACCATAGAAATCCATTATATGGAGAAAAATCCTGAAAAAAACAATGTCTTTACGACTGAAGAAAGAATGACATGAACATCTTGGATGACAAGGGGTGAGTACATTATCTGTCAAATAGTTTTGGAAGTGGACTTGTCCTTTAAAGTAAAAATAAATATCTTGAAATATAATTAAAAAGAAAATCTATTTGAATACATTTTAAAATGTATTTTATTTCTGTGATGCAAAGCTGTATTTTCAGCATCATTACTTCAAAGTCTTCAAAGTCACAGGATCCTTCAGGAATCATTCTAATATGCTGATTTGTTTCTCAAGAAACATTTCTTATTGCTATCATTTATGTAGGATTCTTTGATTAATAAAAAGTTCAAAAGAACATTTATTTAAAAGAGAAACAGTTAACATTTAACATTAAAAATGGTTTTACTGTCACTTTTAGTCAGGTTACTGCATCCTTGCTGAATCAGAGTATTCATTCTTTCCACAAAAAAAAACCAAAAAAAAAACCGTACTGACCCCAAACTTTTAAACGGTAGTGTAACGAGGGACGCTGAGGCGGAAGTTGAAACCATATGCGGAAGTTTATTAACAGAAGCGGCGTACAAATAAACAGGCAGAGGGTCAATAACCGGAAGGCAGTCCAATAGCATACAACACACAATCGTAATCCAAGCAGCAGTGAGTTTAAGCAGGCAGTGGGTCAGATAACGAGAGAACAGTCCAGTATATCAAACGTAACAATGGGGGTAATCCAGAGAGCGATGGTCAGAGGCAGAAATAGGTCAAACCTTGTAAGCAGTCCATACAGGCAAACAATCCAAACAAGGGTGATCCGTAAACTCAGTAAACCAGAGACAAAGCAAAACAGCAACAAGTAATCCAACAGAGAAATATACACGCTCAGTAAGGCAGGTTACACTGGCAATACTTCGCAACCTTATGAGCACATGGTCAGTCCTTAAATACTGCCAAACAGGAAGTAACAGTAGAAGCAGCAGAGGGAGCATGCAGGCAGTCCTAGGGTGAGGGCTCCCTCTGCTGGCTTGGCGTTACAGAATCCCCCCCCCGAGGAGCGACTCCTGGCGCTCAAAACAACAGTCCAGGTGGGTGGGGGAACAGAGGCAAAACAGGGGGTGGGACGGAGGGCCAGGTCCATGTAGGGCAGGTGGGCCTGGATCGTGGAGCAGGGACAGACAGTGAAGCACTGGAGGACCTGGACCATGGAGCAGTGGCAGACAGTGAAGCACTGGAGGACCTGGGCCGTGGAGCTGTGGCAGACAGTGGAAACCTGGAGGACCTGGGCCGTGGAGCGACAGCAGACCGTGAAACATTGACGTGCCTGGGCCGCGGAGCAATGACAGACAGTGGAACACTGGAGGTCCTGGGCCGTGAGGCAGTAGCAGACCATGAAGTACTGGAAGGCCAGGGCCGTGGAGCAATGGCAGAGTAGGGAACCATGGTGGGGCAGGCAGAGCAGGTAGAGCTGGGAGCCATGGCGACGCAGGCAGAGCAGGTAGAGCTGGGAGCCATGGCGACGCAGGCAGAGCAGTGTGTACCTGAATGATTTCTTTGGCCTTCTTGATTGCGACATGGCGGGCAGAGAGTTCATAATAGGCCTTCTTGGCTATGACATGACAGGCAGAGAGTTCATCGTAGGCCTTTGTGACTGTGACATGACGGGCAGAGAGTTCATGATAGGACGCCGCCCCCATAGGAGGATCTACAGCTTGCGCCGACACCTCTGGGGGCATGGGCGCAGAATCTTTGACAGAAGAGGCTTCTGACATAGACTCGTGGACAGACGAGGCAGTGAGTTCATTAATGGACGCCACCTCCTTAGGAGGTTCTACAGCGCATGCTGACACCTCAGGAGGTATTGGCGCAAACTCTTGGACAAGAGAGGCTTCTGGCATAGACTCGTGGATAGACGAGGCCTTGGGAGCAGACTCGTGGATAAACAAGGCTTCTTGAGTAGACTCGTGGGTAGACGAAGCTTCTGGAGCAGACTCGTAGACAGACGAGGCCTCCGGGGCAGACTCGTGGACCGGCGAGGCCTCCGGGGCAGACTCGTGGACCGGCGAGGCCTCGGGAGCAGACTCGTGGACAGAAGAGGCCTCTGGAGCACAGTATGCAGCCCACACACTGAAGATGGCTACGGCCATTACAGGCAGCACAGTAGCTAGTGGGGTGTCTGTTGACCTTGTGGGTGCTGATGCTATGAGCTTGTGGCTTGGGAGCGTGGGCTCTGCGTGGCTTGGGAGCGTGGGCTCTGCGTGGCTTGGGAGCGTGGGCTCTGCGTGGCTTGGGAGCGTGGCC